>CAJUYH010005972.1:0-21484 GCA_910591685.1 Galerucella tenella
GGCTTGTATCTTTGCCTTGACTATTCAATTGCCTTGGCTACTTTCCTCGCCTTGTCTTTGCTGTTTCATTCTTTGCTAGTTTCATTGCCTTGGCTGTTTCATTGTCTTTGCCAGTTTCATTGCCTTGGCTGTTTCATTATCTTTGCTGTTTCATTGTCTTTGCTAGTTTCATTGCCAGGGCTGTTTTATTGTCTTTGCCAGTTTCATTGCTCTGGCTACTTTCCTTACCTTTGCTAGTTTCATTGCCTTGGCAGTTTCGTTGCCTTGGCTAGTTTCATTGTCTTGGCTAGTTTCATTGCTTTGGCTAGTTTCATTTTGTCTTTGCTAGTCGCGGCAGTAAATCTGTACTTCTGTCTAGTTAAATAAAACCAGAAAATACGATAAAACGTTGACGTCATATGCTTGCAAAGTATATAAAAATAGAGATGGACACTAAAAATAGTTATAAGTTAAGATTATTTCACTCTTACCATTAACGCCACGGGTAAGATGACATTCCATGTAAACGACAACAGCGCAGGAGCCCAGCTTAATAAACATGGATGGCTATTTTGGTAGAATAATGCTGTAACCACTGTATCTCCACTATAAGGCCGTCCGCGTACCATGAACACTGCCATTATTTGTATGATTATGACAATCACCAACCACCATACACCACCAACTGTATAATCCAGGAAATAGACCACGTAAATTCCCATCTAAGTAAAAACAAAAATATGTTATTTTAAGACTGTTACTTTTCCTTATAGTTCCGATGAAATGTAGGTTTTTGTGGAAATATTTGTCTTACCTCTGTAGCCATAGGAAGTCCCAGAATGAATCCGCACGCGCAGCTAAAAAATGTAATCGTAGTTTCCCAAGATTTCAGAATATTCGCTTTGATCGCCATGATTCCCGTGATGACGCAGTGCCAGATGGCCAATTGTTGGGCTATTCCGAACATTATTAGGATAAAATAAAATAGAACAGCCCAGAATGGTGATACTTGGTCTGCTCCCAGGACAGCAAATGTTGCAGGTACCAATTCAGTTGCTAACCTCAAAACCTGAAAAAAAAAATGAAAATCCAGTCGAGGTTGCAGTAAATTGAATTAAACAAAGTCATAGTCACTATTTGAAGTATTCAATTTTAGACCTTTAGCTAGACATCGTTTACTTTGGCTTCACTAGAGAATATCCTTTGATGCCCATAGTGGCGCAAGACATTCTATCACGAAAATTAGGAAGCTAAAGTCCATTTTTTAAGGTGCGAATTGACGCTGCAACTCGAAAAAGTTGCTTGAAACTTGACGTTTTTTTCGTAGGGCGCGTCGGTCGCATGAATTAGGACTTTGTCGCACCAACCCAAAATTTCTATGAGCTGCTTCGCTCCGCTATTGCTGTCACTGTCAATCAAGTTGGCAACACGTTACGTTTCCCCTATGCCTGGATGAGTCGCAGCAACAAACTATCTATGTGCTGATTGTACTTTTTGTCGCAACGTCGAAAATGAACTTAACACCCTCCATCATGGTTGCTGGTCAGGTCCTCCATATATTGGGAGGGTTTTGGGTTTTCCTTCCCTATCATCGGAAACCTCTGCATAATCAGGCCTTTGCAGTAGAGGATTGACAAAACTAATATAAGTAGGTAGATAATTAAATTGTCTTCAATGAAAATTTTATTATTTTTGTGACATTTGTCACAGTTTAAATTTATTATATTTCCTTTAAACCACAGTTACCTAAAAAAATTGCGGCTAGTTGAGTGTCTTTGTCAATATCACCGACATTATTGGTGAATTATTTTGTACTTAACGCTCGATTAAATTTTATTACAACTTTTAGGTGAGTCCACATTATTTGTAAACAATTTTATTAGAAAATCGATTAAAACCCGGTCTTGATGAAAATGTATTTTGTAAAAATTATGTAAGATGATTAAATACACTGGGTGTTAAAGCAGAATCAGACAGTATAAAATGATAATGAGTAAAACAATGAAACCGATTTTTACTTTTCCAAAACCATTCTGAAATTTCCTTGGAAATACTAAAAAAAGAATCGTATCCATGTATACTTTGGCAAGTTTATCTGAAGCCGTGAAAGGAATGCAGTCAAATGCATGTCAAATACATGTAAGTATAGACTTATATAAATTAGCTTTTGATTGCATAAACTAGTTTTTGTTTTTTTCTTCACTCTTTAAAAACATGCGCTTGTTGGTACAGTGGCCATGTTAAATGTAGGTACAGTCAGTGGACACTACTTCATTTTTTAAATAAGGAGTGGCCATTGTACCTTGCCTAAAAATAATTATTTAGTACAATAATGTAAATGCAGATCCCATTTATTCCAGTTATTATTTTGGAAAATGCCTCGCCGAAAAGTCACAGATGTCAAGATTGGAAAAACTGGGTGCTACTTCACGTATGCCGATGTTCCCGATTTAGCCATAGCTCTAGTTAGTGATATTGTACTACATTTATCTCAACCTATAAAAGTAGGCGGCACTACTAGAACAGCAAATGTATTTTCTTTTTCAATCAATTCATCTATATGTGATGTCTGTTAACTCTTGGCCATTAGAAGGCTTTCTGTATAGATATTTAAGTTTTATTTTTGTGATAGAAATTATTTTTTTATTTTCAAATAAACCATTATTCTAGCAATTCTAGTCTATTTTCAATTTCTTTTCCCAATTCCTAAACAGTAGTGGCCACAGTACCATACTCTAGTGGCCACTGTACCATCATTGCATGTACAGTGGGCACTTTGCAACACATTCTTGCAGCCACAACTTTCATGATAAAAATAACTTTTTTCAGCTACAGAATGGAATGCTATAGAGGTGAATATAGTAATTGCTGTTTAGTGAAATCAAATTCTTTAAAAAAAATTTATTTGGTTTTTATTGATTTTTTTGGAAAAAGGTGGCCACCGTTCCAGACCCTCCCCTACTTTAGTTTACATTGGGCGCGTAAATGAAATCTGAACAGTTGTGTTGTGTTTTGTAGAATACTCACCATAAATCCACTTTCTTCAGATAAATCGCTGTAAGGTCTTACAACTTTTTCACCCAAAACAAAAGAATTGTGGACCATGTTTCTTACAGAAGTACTCGCCAAATTCGGAGGAAGAGGATCTTTTACAGAACGAAGAAACGTGTACGATGACATTTTTTCTAAAACAAAATTAAAAAATTCTAATACTTTTCGATGATTTTTCTACGGCGGTACTTACCGAAAGAATCAGGTAAATAGCTGTATCCATAAGCTTTGAGTACTTGAACACATGTATTTGCCAAAAAAGCGACTAACAATAATATAGTGAAAGTAATAACAGCGACTAGACTAGAATCTCTTTGAAGCAAATGTTTGTGTCTGTTATGTGATGCTATTTGCATTACAGCCGCCCCCAGCATGCCCCACGTAAGGAACACTTCCTGACTGGCCGCTAACCAACTCTAAAAACACAAAAATTAACTGTGGATCTTGATGTAAGATAAAATTAAAGTGTAACTCACCTTCGGATTGAGAAAAAATTCCCCCCACGAAGTCTCCGGAAAGATGACGTTAACAAATTCCGGCGGCATCAAACCTAAGATTTTGGCACACAAAATAAAGGTACCGAAGACTGGTAGCAAAGTAAAAGCGTAAATGACTTTCCCGTAGGACCTTAATCCTTTGCTTAAAGATACGAACACTATCATCCATACTACAGCTAAATTGAACGCCAACTGGAACTTGATGGTACCATACGAGTGTCCAGTTGGTAAGTGATGTCTTTGTAGTACTACTCCATTAAAATAGTCGGGAAGCGTTTGGGTCAGTTGAAATGTGCTATTTTCGGATTCTAGATCTCTTCTGTAATAAATAAACGGCTCCGCCCATCGGTATCTATCCACCTTCGTAATGAAAGAGTCTCGAAAAAACACGAACATCCAGGACACTCCAATAATACTATACAGTCCTAATAGCGCTTGCGCTATGAGTAGCGATACTCCAACTCCTTGAAATAGCGGAGATATCCTCCACATGTCTATGACCCCGGCACCTAGTTGTTGGCCGAGGCAAAGTTGGAGGGTAAATAACGGAAGGCCGAATATGAGGGACAAAAAGCAGAACTGGAAGATGAAATTCGCTCCGAAATGGACAGTGAGAAGCGAGAATCGGGAGATGTTGAATAGACCTAAGGTACAACCCAGACATGCCATCATGGAGCTGAGGCTGTGAGGCCAGTGTCCCAAAGGACTGTTTGCCTCTGGCATGTCCGTTTGGCGGTTTCTTTCACATGATCTGAAACAATAAGAAAATTTGTTAATTTAGTTTTGTTATTTATATATCAGTTTCTGTCGACCGTTGATAGAATTTATGTTATAAAATGTTATAGAGTTCATATAATGTACTTCTTACACATTACATTGGAAAAAATGGGAAAAAGGCAGGTCTGTGATTAATCCTAATTAAAATATCACAATAATGAACCGTTTAAATGTATTACAAACGTTTGATTTAAAAATTTTGATTAGTTGATGTTTAGATTACGCGCAAGCGCGACCTATCACCTATCAATCACCTATCAATCGGGAGAAATTACATCGCACAAAATATGATGCAGATGTACCTTTCGTACGTCTTTTTCTAATGTCCCACTGACAATTCTCGTCCGGTATGCACTTTGTTGTTTACGGTCAAATAATTTATGAAGAGTGAATATTAATATTATTGTTATATTTATTTAAATAATACAAAAATATGCCTAGATGCACGAAAAAACATCAGCATTTGGGAACTTTGACAGTATTTTCAGTTAGAAAAAGAAGCTGGTGATTATTAATTCCATAGTCTTTTCTAATCTGGTCAAATAACAAATAAAATAAACGACATACCGAAAACCCGGATATACGTCACAACCCAACAAGCAAAATGGAATTCTAAGAGGACTGAATTGTAGTATAATATGTCGAATAGCGTTGTTTTAAGGACTGTTTGTTTTTATTAAGCCTTTTGTTGCGATAATTTATTTATTTATTTATTTACGGTTTTACCATTTTTACAACATAAAGTTCATTCAGTATAAAGAGTTCATACATAAATGAGTAATATATAAGAAAAAAAAATTATTACAAATTATTTCTCTAATTTGCTTAAATATTTAGAAGCTTAACTGATTGCTTAAATGTTGATGTAGATATTCCAAATAAATCCAGACTACCAGCATGTTCATTGGCAGATTTTAAAATTCTTGTGATTGGTTCATTTTGCCCATAATTGGTGGTATGAAATTGAATATTAAATATTTCAGTATTACGAGTTCTTCTAGTATTAGTATTAAAACATATTAAACGTAATACCTCTGGAATTTGAACACTACCATTTAAAATCTTATGGAGAAAACACAAATCTGCTTCTAACCTTCTATGGTGTAGGGTAGAGATATTAAGTATTGAAAGCATGTCATCATATGTGTATTGTTGTTTTTTAAAGAAAATTGTATTGTATTGTATTAAATGATTCTATAGATATATACTATAACGCATTATACGATCATTTCTTTTAAAATGATATAATATCTTATAAGCAAGTTTATACAATATCAAAAATATCATTTTATAAGACTTCTATACCTTTTGTATAAGAGTTCTATAATATACTATATAACTAACAGCTACAACATTATAAAATAGTTACTTAAGCTTGTCTTATTAAAGCTGTATAATATTGTATAGAATTCAATTGCGTTGCATTATAAAACACTTTTTAGTTGTATAGTGCCTAAATATTCTTCGTTATAAAACAGTTATCGTATACCGTTCTATTTTACAATAAAATATTGTTTAAGACATTTCTTTGGAATAAAATTGTTGTATTATAAATCGCCATGTGTAAATAAGCAATTCTTGTACCGCTATCGCCGCCATTATGAGAAATTGAGTTGGAAACATGAAACTATATTGAAAAAGGTGACTTTATCATTATTTAGAGAATTATATTGTGAAATAATATCCAGATGAAGTGATGAACTATTGAAATCATGAAAAAAAGTATTTTAGGAATTTCTATTTTATTATTATTTTTTAAGTATCTACTTGAAACTTAACCAGAATTGAAGCGCTTCATTTTCTTGTCACTCTTGATAATACCGAGATAATTTTGTCATAGAGAATGCTAAAATCGTGTTGCTTGATGATTATTATTTTTAAGCAACACGCTTGAAGGATTCTCTACGACAAAATTTTGAGTATATTCAGTATAACAGGCCCAAGTCGTTTTGATAAGTCTCCATTTCTACAAATGGAATGTAGGATGCACGTTCAAATTGAAATATAATTTGGTTCTGATATTCTTCACTAAAAAATGAAATGCTTTTATAAACTACTAGATGACAAAATGTTTTCATTGTGCTCGAAATAACAGCATTATAAGAAAAAAAACCTTTTGCATTATACAACCATTTTGTAAGACCTTCATAGTGGTGCTTCAATCCCATTTTATAGATGTGACTACATGACACACTATTAAATCATTTTATAGTAGCTGTATAAATGATTATAAAACAGTCGATTAAGAGTTAAATGTGTATTAAACAGTCATATAAGAGTTGTATAAACTTTTAATAGAACTGTTATACAACCAAACAGTTGTATAAAAATGGGCCCTTTTTAGTTGTATAAGGATCATTTAATTGTTTTGTAGACCGTTATAAGAATTTTAGTATTCTATAGCTGTTTATACAAACCTTATAGAATTTAAATTGCTACTTGGGAAACGATGACGCACACCAAGAAGGCTATTGAATGTACTATAACAGTAGCCGTAATAACAACATATTTATGTTGCCCAGCAGCGGAACACAGTTTTGTGCTAAAACGATTTTAAATTCTTAAAATTGTTCTAAAAAAATTATATCTGTGGGTAATTTTCAAAACCGTTATATTACCATAGTTATGAATATTATATTTTTTTATGTTTTTTTTTACAGTAAGTCGGAGATAGAAATTAGACCGAGGTTCAGTAACCATTTCGTTGTTTCCGCTAGATATATGCTTTTGTTAAGAAATGATTCATCCTTTCACGTTATTTTAACTTTAAATTGTTGTGTGTGGGATTTCTCTTTCGTCTTCCATTCGGTTGTCTCCATATAAGCCGCCCCGTAAAATCCAGTAAAAATTAACATCAATATTACAAAATAATCGTTAGTTACACTGCTCTACAAAAAGAAATTTTTTTCTGTTGCTCGCAAATTTTAACGTTTTTAAGTGCCTACGAATATATTCATGAAAGTTCTCAATGTGCTATCAGGGTCGATGGGATTGTCACATGATATCAGATTACTGCTGGTCTTTGAAAAATTATAAAAGAAAAGCTCTTAAAAGGCGTTTTATGAAGATATTAGGTAATAGTATATTATTAAACGAGCAATTTATGATAGCCATAATTCACGATGGGTGACGTTTGCGTCACGAGCCGCAGGCGAGGGGCGCAAGTCACCCAAGTGAATTATGGCCATAAATTGCGAGTAGAATACTATACTTTGTCCACGACACTCAGTCAGTAGCGATTTGGCATATTACTAACCTCAAAATGTTGTGGCAGCTACTTCAAATAATTTGACATATATAGAGATGGGCGATACTGTAGAAAGTATCAATACAACGTACCGTTATAAAATATATTTATAACGGTTTTGAAATACTTAATATTAGAAAATATCGTAATGAAAAGTATCAATACTAAAAATTGCAATATTTTATAGATACGATATATGTCAGAAATAGTAAGTAAGTAAGTAAGTAATCTTTATTCAGCTCCAAGCTAATTACAAACAACTAATTCTATTGATATACAATATACAAAAGAAAATAACTTAAAACTAAAATGTCCCATCTCTAAGGAATAAACTCACATTTTTATTGAATATGTACACATTTTTACTGTTTTTAATATCAGTTGGTAGCGAATTGTAAAGTCGAAGCCCATCAGAGAACAGTGATTTCATGAGAAATGATTTACTTGTAAATTCTACATTATAATGTTGGTTTGTACGTAATAATCGGCCATGGAGTTCAAACCTAGATACTAGTAGATCAGTTAGGTACTGAGGTAATTTTTTATTAATTATCTTGTAAATCAACACCAGGTTAGCTTTTTCAACATTTTGTTGGACTGACAACCAATTCAATTGTCTAAACATATTTTCAATAGGAACGCGCCTACCACATTTGAGTAATATTCTCATACATTTGTTTTGCAATATCTGCAGACGAGTTAGTTGTTCTTTGGAGCATGAAAGTAACAATGATGTGCAGTAATTGAAATGAGGAAGAATTATAGAATTGTATACTAATCTTTTTGACCATTCAGATAACTCTCTTGCAATTCTCCCAAAAAATCCAATTTTTTTGCCTAACTTTTTACATAAATAGTCCGCATACATGTCAAAAGTCAACTGAGGGTCAATAATGACACCTAAATATTTCATTGTCTTTACTCTTTCGATCTGAATATTATTTAACACGATCTTATGATTTTGTGCAATAAATCTAGAACAATTGTTTTTAGATCCAATAACCATATATTTGGTTTTATCAGCATTTAGTTTCAATTTAGAAGCACATAACCAATCGTACAAAAGCTGCAGCTCATTATTTAATACAGTTGCAATTTGGTCATAATCATTGCTAGCAACGGATATAAGTGTATCATCGGCAAATAAATTTACAAAACACTTTTTAAAAACATGACATAGATCATTAACATATATGATGAATAGTAATGGCCCTAACACACTACCTTGCGGTACACCATAACAACTTTCCACTTTACTAGAGCAAATGTTATTAATCCTCGTTACGTGATGACGATTTGTTAAATAGTTTTCAAGTAGTGTTAATGCCGATGATGTTATGCCATAAATTCTCAATTTATCAATAAGTTGCTTCCGATTTATAGTTTCAAACGCCCGCTTTAAATCTACAAACACACTTAGCACTACTTTATTTTCATTTATCTCCCCTCTCCACCTCGAACACACAAATTGTATCGAAGTTTCACAAGAATGATGATTCCGAAATCCAGACTGTCCCTTGTAGAGTAGACCATTCTTCTCAAAGAACTGCTGTAGCTGATCTTTTAGCACTATTTCAATGATTTTATCTACTACAGACAGAAGATTAATAGGCCTGCATTCTTCCGGTTTAGATGGACATGGCACTTTTGGAATTGGCACTATCACGCTAGTCTTCAAATCATCTGGTATAACACCCTTACGTATTATAGTGTTTACTATGTTTAATAGAGGGTAACCAACAACACAAAATAAATCTTTAAGTATCTTAACATTAAAGCAGGTATCACTAGTACATTTATTCTTTAAGTTAAACACAATCTTTCTTAGCTCGTTTAAAGTAATTTCCCGAAAGCTTGTCATTTCATCTATATGCATTAATTGTTGTTGCCAAATTATTGGATACTTTTTATGTTCTATACTACTTTCTATATTCTTTATGCTATCATTATAAAAATTATTAAAATTTTCCTGTATTGTGTCATTATATCCCTCGAAATCTATGTTATCCAAATTAAGTTTTTGGGTTTTTTGTCCTATAATGTCTTTAATGGTTAACCACATTTTCTTAGTATCATTTTTTGCATTGTCAATTTTTTCCTGGTAGTGAATCTTTTTTTGTTCCCGAATCGTTTTTGTAACTTTGTTTCTTTTAATTTTAAAATCTTCCCAGTCAATTGGCGACTTGGTATATTTAAATTTTTTATAAGCTTGATTACGCAATTTCTGACAATTTCTTACTTGCTGATTTATCCAAGGGGTTTTTGAAATTTTTATTTTTGTCATTGGACAAAAAATATCGAGAGACTCCTTAACAGTATTGTGAAAGTTTCTGTAGAGCAGATTTGCATCAGTTGATGTTGTTTCCCAAACTTTACTGTATAAGTCTGCTATTACTGTATTTATTCTTTCTACATCAAGCTTCCTTTTATATATAAACTGATCTATTTTCTCGTTTTTAACCCCATAGAGCTCAATGCCAATAATATCGTATCCGATATAATAGGAAAATCTCTTGGTAATTCATTTGAAGTAAAATCATTTGTAACCACCCAATCTATGAGCGAAGATGAATTTTTGGTAACTCTTGTGGGTTTCTCAATTAGTTGTTTAAATCCATTATCATTTATTGTATCTTTAAACTTTTTGATAACACCAATGTCTGACCTATATTCAAGGTTAAAATCTCCCATTATTATTGTAGTACTAGTATTTACAACGGGGTTTTTCATCAAATTATCAAAAACTTCCCAAAATTCTGTTGGATTACCCTGGGGTGACCTGTAAATAGAGACAACTACCATGTCTTTACCATTTTGTTTTAGTTTGAGCGCCAATAACCAATAATTTAAAGCCATTGCTTTTCTATCTATCACTGAATATTTTATATTTTCTTGCAAATATATAATGCATCCTCCCGTATGCCTACTATTTGATTCAACAATAATATGATTGAAACCATCTATTTTTATTTCGTTTTCATTAATGTCAGAGGTAATATGAGTTTCGGTTACACTAGCAAACAAAGGATCTTTCGCAAACATAAGCTCTTTTAATTCGTCCATGTGTGAAGATAACCCCTGAATATTTAAATTTAGGATATTACATTTATTGACTGAATGATCTGTCTGTATTTGCTATGTATAATATTGTGTTCTTGATTTTACTTGATCCGCTGCCCTTTTATATGATACACATTCCTTATCAAACACAGAGTGGTGGAAATTGATCCCAGGTACTTTCAAAGTATCATGAGCATACTTACAGTTTGTACACTGTTTTTCTACTGCTTGGCATTCGCTGCTTTTATGCTGTCCATTACACTCTGGGCAAACAATGCTGTTCATACTACAATTCTCTGCTTTATGGTTGTACCGCCAGCATTTAAAACAACGTAATACATTAATATATTCATAAACTCGAAGACAGTCCCATCCTATGAAAATCTTTTTTTTATTTATCAGGTTTCTAAAAATATCTCCAGAAGTTTCTAGTACAACATTATAACGACTTTTATTTTTAGGGATATATTTTCTTACAATTTTCATATCATCGACCGTCATTGTCTCCAGACAATTTTGTTTACTAATATTACTCACAAATAAATTTCCTGAACAAAATACACAGATTTAATAGTTTATTTCATATTGTACCCCCATCTCTAGTCGGGAATTATGAACCATAATACACTACAGTGTATTATGAACCATAATTCACGACAGTTGATATATGGGTACCATATACCTTTATTTAGGAGGTAAAATATTGACTTATTATTAGGTGGTCGTGGACAAATATATTTTCGACATTTTCCTTTATTTTTTCTTCGATGTTTTCTAATTTATTAAAACATAACTGTCATTAAAAATATATACCTATGTTCTTTGTTTCTCGTTTTTTTGATTTTTGTAATGTTGAATGAAAATGAAGATTAAAGGAAAATCAGAGCAAATCTTACAAAATCATTGATATAGTTTCATGAATTGTGGGCATAAATAGACCCAAAATCATTTTCATATCTAGGGCAACAAAACCACAGTAGACCAGTGTTATCGTTTGTAGCAGCCATTAAAGGGATCAATTCAAAAATGGGAATATTTAGGAAAACTTAATGAACTATAGGCCAGACGATAGGGATAACAACTACAAGTAATTAGCAATACGGCTGATTTTTTTTTCACTAGTACCTCAAAGTATGTAGATTAATATAAAAAAAAAAGTTTACCAGTCTATCGATTTCCCAAATTAGAAAAAAAAATCAAAAACTTTTTTTTTTAATTTTTCAATATTTCACGCTGGGAGGAAGATAGAAAAAATAAAAAATACCACGGTGTAGGGTGAGTGTTTTGCAACAAAAAAGGTTTCTTGCGTTTCTTTGGTCCGAGCAATGGTTTGTCCGTAAAAAATTCGGTAAACTAAGTATGTGTTCCGCATCCGCGCGACTCTATTTTCTGAAGCGCGGCGGAGTACATTATAAACTATTGTACAGTTATAATATAGATATAAATAGTTGTAATACGGTGTTTTGAAGAGGAAAGTGTCGGCTTTAAGATGGCATTCTTTTTTGTCATAGCACATAATCATTTTTAGCAAATTACTCATATATAATATAAATATTAATATATTCTCATAAAAAACCAAGTATCTCAATAAAAATTATATTATATAATAAGGTGGCATTGAAACAATTTTTCGAAGGATGGAAATTGTTATTTATGAGGTCTGTTCCATAGATAAAATTTACGAATAATTAATTTTTCCGAATTACGAAATACGGCACTTTTCATTATTCTGTAAATTTTAGGAATCTTGAATTTACAAAGAAAATATATATGTCGGCGTCAATTAGTGAAATCCGTCATTCTCTGAAATGCCTAGTCATTTCACGTATTGCCGGCAATCAGCGTAATTGTACATTCGGTACACCGTTTGCCTAATAGTTTTAGGCATTCCCTGTAATGTCGGATTTACGTTAGTCAAACGCCGTTATTTTCCGTTTTCAGCCGTAACTCTGTTTGCCGGGTTTAGTCAAACGTTGTAATTGTTGTTAACATCTGTGTAGTGATGTTTTTGTGAAACTGGAATGTCGAAGCATTCAGAATTGTTTTATAAGAAGTTTGGAATATTGCAGAATTGACGGAGGTAAGTAAATTTTTTAGGATTTCAAACATAACCTCAAACTTCTGCAGCCTACAACAAGGATGATAGATTAAGAATAGGATTGATTAAAAGCTGAAAAGTGTCAGCCGAGTTTGATGACGTCACTGGTTACCCATGCGCGCGTCGCCTTGCGCGAATTATGAAACTGTGAAATTCGTGGTGTTATTTATTTATTTTTAATAACAAAAAAAAATTAAGTACCTATTTAATATATAAGTAAAACCTCTTAAGTCACATTTTTTCAACATGTTTTTTTTAAATCATTTCTTTAAGGTATATGCGTATTCTGGGTATAAATCATGTAAGTCAAAAGACATTCCTTTTACTTTAAATAATACAAATAAATTGGGTGATTTAAAAGCAAGTTCGGGATAGTATTCTGGAAAAGCATAAGCCATTATGTAACAGCATTTTTAGTTGGCCAACTGCAAATGTTTAAGATAATCCGGATAAGAATGATGGAGAATATGTTTAGGTACGCACCTTATATATATATTATAACATGACAAATTAATACATGTGAAATTTTAATAAGTTAATTTTTAAGTGTAATTTTCAATAAGCAATAAAAAAAATGATTACTATGTTAAATTATGTTCCACTTACCCTATTTCTTGCTAAAGTCATGATCAGTTTTTCAGGTTTCTTTCATTATTATTTTATTATTTATAAACTGTGTAGGTTATTCAATATTTTAATACTCAAATATGTACTAAATTTAGAGTAAAAAAGTCCTTTGTTGGTACCTACATGAAATAGCTTTTATTGATTCCTAAAAAAACTCTTATTTGTGTGATCTATGAGGTTTTTGAAATGGCTGATTCAATTTTATACTCATTTTTATTAATCTGCAATTATTACAGGACAAAACTGGTATTTTTACATGAAATAATATAAACACTATATAGATATTTTATGTTTTATTTAGTTGAAGAACATGCGCAAATAAAACAAAAACTATTCATACAAAAGAAATATTCAATTGGCAAAATATTTTTATATTTTTTATATTCTTAGAGAGAGAAGTATACTTTATTGACACTAAAGCATCAACAGGCCATCAACCGAGGTCTTTCAGCCAATTTACAAAATATATAGTAATACATTGATTTTCCTAAGATTAGGTACAATACAAATTATTATATTCAAAGAAAACTAAAATCATTATACAATATCATCAAACAAGATCCATTATACATCTTCAATATAAGTTAAAAAAAATATATATATATATATAAATTTCATAATAAAAACCAAGATATTAAGTGACATATTATTGCCGTGATATGTAGATAATTTCTTCAAACAGAGTTTTCTGTGGATGTTTTCTACGATGACCATTTTCAGGGATCTCTAGAATGTGAGGTTGAATTAATTCAATATTCTTTTCTTCAAGAGAGAAGGACCTGAACAATTTTTTGAATCTCTCATTTATTGGTTCTATTCCCGTCTTACTATAAAGGAGTCTGTTTGATGGATTATGCAGTGGGTTATCAGGATGTCTCATTTTAGAGATTTTTCGAAGACTGGTTGTCTCCCCTACTTTCATATGGTTTCTAGGCGGATTTTTACAATTATATAGTATTGTAGAACTATATTCCATCATGGGTCTACAAATTATTTTATATATGTTGGCAGCGGTTTCAATACTAATTCCTTCATTCTTGTATGTCAAACCATATGTAAAGGGGTGAGGTTGAGAATCACTTCCATGGCTGCCGTTGGGCATGTTCTCATTGCTCCTGTAATGCATATACAGGCTAGTCTTTGAATTTTGGAGAGGTTTTCTCTCGTCGTCAATAGGCTAGTTCTACTACACCAGGCAATGGCTCCATAAGTGATGATTGGTCTCACTATGGCAGTGTACATCCAGCTTAGGATTTTTGGGTTACAGCCCGAGTTTGCTCCTGCCAGATTTCTGCACACCATCCAAGTTACTATATCATTTACATGTATTTGTAATCGGTTTATTGTTGTTGGTAAGTTTTTACCCCAGGATATCACCGCCGTGTCATCCGCAAATTGTAGCACATTAGTACATATTCTTATTTAGTGAACAATTTTATTAAGTTTCCTCATCTTTGCCCTTTGAGAATCTGACTTTTCCGCAGATTTTCTTTTAATTGTATTTTTTTTAGTTTCTTCAGTCTGGAGGTTTCTAAAATTCAGCCTTATTATTGTTCTTAATTTACAAAAATCGTAAATAATTTTAAACGGAAATTCTTCCTTCTTTAGAATTTTATTTGCTAAATTTGCTAAAATAAGGAAATACACAACTTTATCAACAACAAGTAACGGCTACGATTTTCGTCTTAGAAACAGCTGTTCATTTATCAATAGTTACACTTATAACAATACAATCTGTCTTTGTTTAATGCACATAGAAAGAGAAGATAAACATATAATTGATGGAACACCAATGTCGACAAAAGAACGTTGCTGTGACGTCACTGGTTACCCAAATGGCTAGCGTTGCTCTTATGGGATTAATCCATCCTATTCTCAATCTATCATCCTTGAGCCTACAATATCACTTCAAATTCCTACACTGTTGCCACATTTAACACGGTTTTATAATTCATTTGCTTGGTGAAAGAGTAATTTTATTCTGTGCCTTTTTATTGGTTTTTGAGCATGTAGATTTTAATTATAAAACTGGTATAATATTTTACTTTTTTTCTCTCTTAGGTTGCCACAGAAATTCTGCGGGCTAAACAAACGCCTGGAAAAACAAAACGAGAAGACAGTATCAGCTTTTATCTTTATATTATTTTGTTTCGTTCTTATTTGTTGGTTCTGTGATTTATTTTTTATGGTATGTATACTTTAGTTAGGCGAATTTAATCTCAGAATCATATTTTATTTTTTGTATTTGTCCAAATCATTCTCCTAATATAATTACATATTGATAATAAATGAGTTTATGTTTAAATTCAATACTTAATACCTTTTCATGCACTACTGGCAACACTGCCTAATTACAATGATTGACTAAACCCGGCAAACAGAGTAACAGCTGAAAACGGAAAATTACGGCGTTTGACTAACGTAAATCCGACATTACAGGGAATGCCTAAAACTATTAGGCAAACGGTGTACCGAATGTACAATTACGCTGATTGCCGGCAATACGTGAAATGACTAGGCATTTCAGAGAATGACAGATTTCACTAATTGACGCCGACATATGTATTAAATACTGTAACTTTGATAAAACTGGAGTGATTTCAATAGGGTTTGCGTAGAAATGTTAGGGAAACTTCTAAAATCAAGATTATGTAATTACAAAATTAATTAATTTACGTACATTTTTGGATTCAATGATTTTTTGTATTACAAGCGAAAATAGCAATTTTTATAGATTAGAGTAGGAATCTTCTTAATTTTTTCAAAATAAAATTTGATACTTATGTAATAAAAAGATTAATATTCAACGAACAAAATGTATATAGTGAAAAGGTATAAAAGATGATTAATATATAATTTTAAGATATAATTTTTTTCATACCTTTTTCCAATAAAAATATGTAAAAATTAATTTATCACCTTTTATTTATTATTCACAACCTTAACTCTCACCAAAGATTGAAAAAAATTCTGATTGAATATGCAGAGTCGCGCGGATGCGGAGCACACACTTAGTTTACCGAATTTTTTACGGACAAACCATTGATCGGACGAAAAAGACGCAAGAGACCTTTTTTATTGCAAAACACTTCCTCTACATGGTGGTATTTTTTATTCTTCTCCACCGTACTCCCAGCGTGAAATCTTGAAAAATTTCGAAAAAAAAAGTTCTTTGATTTCTTTTTCTAATTTGGAAAATCGATAGACTGCTAAACTTTTTTTTATATTAATCTACATACTTCAAGGAACATATAGGAAAAAATCAGCCGTATTGCTTGTACTTTTGGTCTAAAATTACCCATACCGACTTGCCTACTAGACGAGAGCAAGATATCTTACTGGACACACTGGAATGGAATGAAATAAAATTGCTCTTAGTTTACCACTTTTGGATTATAAAGTTAAAGCGATAAGATGCTCTGTTCGTTGGAAATTTCAGCTATCGACATGATCTTTTTTGACTGATAATTCATATTAATTTTTAACCAAATATTGCAATTTAGAAATACATCAACAAATAAAAACGTATATATTTTCTAAATCGTTTTATAAATGAAGTTAATTAGTTCTCGAACTAGGTAAATATTAAATTAATATATTGTTTCTGTAATTTATTTATCGTTTGTTCTCAAATTATACGATCAAACTGCTAAGTAAGTAATATATTAGGAATGTTTCAAGATATCAAGACACATTTATTAAATAACGCATTTAATGGTAAAAGTTACATTACAAAATATATTTGGTACCATTCAGAAAATACTTTGGATATAATTGAAATTCTAACCCTAACATATTCCTGTTGAAAACGTAGTAAAGATAAAACTTGGAAATATTATTATAAGTAGGTACCTTAGCCCGATTCTGTGTACCTATAATAATTCTATGTCAAGTTTAAGTTGTTTCTCAATTCATTTCCTAGTGTGAGATTTGACCTTGTTTATTGTATCTCCTTATTTATAAGCAAGTAATCATCAGTAACGAACTTAACGATATAATATTTTTTTCATATTTTTATTGCCCCCCATAGCGATTTTACAAGAAATTATAATTTACGACGTATACGAGTTTGAAATGTTTTAAACAGGTATAGTAGTTTAAGAAAAACTTGTGCAGCATAATTTTGTATACCCAGGAGGATTGATTGTCTTTAACATATTTGCTGCTTGAAATTACCTATCAAGATAAAATTATTTGAATAAAAATGCCATTGGTTTAAAATTCGCGCTCAACCAAAAATGACTGATGACATAACGAGTACGTTCATAATATATCGAAAACTGACAGTGTACTTGTCAGTCAGACGACAGGGTAAACGCTTCTCGTGGTGCGTTTGTGAATTATTTTTTATTTTTGTCTTAAATTTGCCCCTCGCGAAATAATTTTGGTGCTCGATTTGGTGCTCGATCAATAATGATAGTCTTCACCACCTTGTTGTATAATATACTAATAATTTGTTTCGTTTTGAAGACTAGATAAGTAGTAGATAGCTTTTATTGTAAAGAGGCATATTTTTTCTAAATTTTAAAGTGGTTCAAAAGACCCCCCCTCTTATTTCCCGGAAGTAAAAGCCAAAAAACCTGATATTTTTAATTTGTTCTTCCAACTTTTTGGTACAAAGGGTACAAAGGATCGATCGAAAGTCTGAGTACGACCCAGGTGTGGACAGGGATTTTGAATAATCACCTAAGTTTTCACGATGATAAAAATAATACAAATTATTGACATTCTCAGACAGTTTTTCTTGTTGAAGGACCTTTGCGAGTGTTATTGTATTAAAATTCAGGAAATCCACATCCTTTTTATTCGATAAACTACCGCAACTGATAACATGATAATATATTTCGGCAGTAGTCATATTTAACAGTTATCCTTGTTTATAAATTTGCAATATTATTCGTTATAAACAAAGCTACGTGATAATTTTAACAACCGAAATATTTGTACACTACAAAATGACCGGTGCATGTGTAAATTTGGATATCCGGGTACGTTTATAAAAAATATAATCATCAATTTTAAGCAGTGTCGTGGTTAGAAGGAAAATTCATAAGAGAGGAAACATGTTTATTGTTGGCAGCAATGAATATTAAAGGTTCAAGCTTAAGCCACGTCCACACCGAAAGCAACACATAGGAACATTATGTTTATGTCGCTTGTTCCTAGAACTTGTTTCTGAATTTTGCCAGAAGTTTATTCAAGTTCCTCGTTGTTTACTGTTGCAGCAACAAAAGTTCCTATCCTATAAGTTGCTTGTTTCCATATTTAGCGGCAAAGATCAAAGGAGATATAGAAACATTGGTAAACATTTTTTGTTTCTCGACGGTATTTTTATCAGTGTGGACATGTTGTTGCTCAATCCTCACTCGAAACTTGTGTCGTGAAGCCAACGCGTCATTGCCGAAAATATCGCTCATTTTGATGTAGTTTATCAATAATAAAAACATTACAATAACTTCTGGTGAAATTAAGGAAATTGCTTGTTTGGAAATTCGAGATAAGTACATCAGAGAAGTATATGAATCTCCCGTTGCAAGAAATCGAAGTGTTAATAGGAGGCGATCCAATGGAGATATAGCAGCTCTATAGTTCGTATATTACATCATCTTTCTTTAATTAGCTTAGAGGACGTATGACACCATGTGAGTTTCCATCTAAAAGACTTGGCCTAGTCCAACATTTACAGACTCGTTTTTTCTGTTTTTGTAAAATAATTACAATTTCAGCTTCTGCTGCCTGTAAATCTTCGTCGCACCACATTGTTTAGAAACTAGGATCACACACTGCACTGGTGTAGACACAACGTTTCCTGTTGCAGCAACACAACAAAACATTCTCAAGAATGAGTTACTTTGGTGTAGACAGAATTTTTACGGAACTTTGGCTGTTGTTTCTGTTTTAATAAACAGGTTGTGGAAACAAGCAACAAAATGTTCCTCTATGTTTCTTTGGTGTGGACGTAGCTTTAAATTATCACCAAGATACAATAGCAGAGCTCTTCGAGGATTGGTTTTGGAAGTTATTTATTGCCGAAGATACAGAAAAAAAAGCCGTCGATTGAATAAAGTACCAGATCGCAATAGCAGAAAACGATACATTCAAGAATATTTGAAGAGTGGTACAAATGACAAGTGACAAGTTTTAGCAGCGTTCAAAATCGAAAAGAAATAAGTTTGTGACACTATCGCTGAAAATATGGGCCACACAGAATTCCGTTTAAAATGTGGCTGTTATCAAACTACATATTTTTTATTTGAAACAACATTTTTTGATCACTCTGCCAATAAGAAATAAATACAAGCGTATACGGTGTGCCACCCTATATTTTTCAGCAGTTTAATTTCTTCAATCGACATTAATAAATAACAATGAGGATGAGTTAAGGCCCACAGCACTTGACCCATCGTATGTCCTCCCGAGGAGTTGTCCTCCTAGGTCATAGTCTATCCTGTTGTTTCCTGGATGGTGGACATGTCACAAGGAGACATCTTCTTTAGGTCTTTATGTCGGCAGGTGTAGGCCAAGACTCCCCCAACACACACTTTCTTGTTGACCATAACTCTGGGCACTCACAAAAGACATGTCTGGCATTTTCGGTGTGTTCACTAGCCCCAATGTATGGAGGTGTTTCCTTAATTGACAGTTGCCAGTCAGAAATACTACTGCTAAACGTAGTCAATTTTTCTCTTATAATAACATTTTGACCTAAAACTATGTCTCTTTCTCATTTTTTTTTATCAGAATATATTGTAGATTTGAAGCTAGTTTCAATATTGAATTCAATGACACAAAAAATAGACTTTTGTTGACATAATAGCCGTTATCACCGATATGTTTCACAAAATAAGGTGACTATAATACAAAGTCATCAATCATAAAAAACAACTAACAGTAATAATCAATACAACAGTAGGTAACTGAACTTAAGCAGATGGTATACTGAGCATAATGATACCAAAATTTACGTTCGACATCAACATTGTCATTACTATGAATACACGGAATTACATGATATATTATTGTTAAGAATCTAGTAAGCGTAAAACTAGATATTATCAACTATCTAGTGAATTGTATATACAGTTTGATAATTTAAATTAACATACAAAGAACATTTTGAAAAAAAAAACACCGTAAAAATGATTAGATTGAGCTAAATATGTGGAATACAAGATTCTATAGTTTATTTATGACTATTTGACAGGTTAATTTAATTAATAATTAGATAACAGATCTTTGTGAAGACAATTTACCCGAAAAGGAAATGTACTAAGAGGAAAGAGAACTGAAGAAGACCTATTAAAGCTGAAGAAGACCTATTAAAGCTGCAGAAGCAGTCAGGAATTGTGTATTGGGCGTCAGAGAGGCGTGTCGTACGTTAAACAACATTCCTCCTCCAATATTACTAAGAGGCTTCAAAAATAATATTTTTCAATAAAAGAATTCTCGGACCAACCACCCACCCATCCACAGTGAATTAAAAATGAAGTTTCATATAAAAAAAACTACAAAAACACGGGTTTTGCTTTGCACCAACTCGTGAATGTGTCAGAGCAATGGGGTTCAATTTGGCAGGGCAGCTGACAATTAGGCACACATTTAATAAAGATAAGAAGCCTACCGGTAACAAGTGGTTACATTTGCTTTTAATACGAAATCCTTAATTTTTTCCTTCCAATTAATACAACAGAAACTGACCATACAAACCAAAACTTAGATAGATAGAAATCCTCCTAAAACCCCTCAAAGAGAAGACCAGGAAATTGCTTCTACGTCAGCTTCATGCTTAAACAGTAAGAGCGCTTTAAGACGAGACACTTTTTGGCCGGCTACTAGTGTCTGAAAAGAGTTGCGCGGCTAAAAATACATTAATATAGATAGACGCATTCACACGAGACACAGATAAGGAATAATGTATTTTTAGCCGCGCGATTCTTTTCAGACACTAGTAGCCGGCCACAACGTGTCTCGTCTGAAAGCGTAAGGTACTTTTAGACGGTCAGATCAGTTCTCCGGTTCTCCAGTCTCAGTTTCGATACAGTTATCAGTTCAGTTTGGAAATGCTGCTGTTATTAGACGATCAGTTTAGTTGTCAGTTTTCATTTGTAATTCACAGTTCAGTAATGGACGAAGATACCCTAATTGCTG
>CAJUYH010005973.1:0-21481 GCA_910591685.1 Galerucella tenella
ATGATCATTTACATTGGTTCTAAATTTTTTTGTTATGTAATTTGTCTAGCCGTAGTTTTTCGTGAGTTGGATACCTATAAAAATAAAAATAATGGACGAGAATAAGATTAAAAGTTTAGTATTATGCTCTCTAGCATCTATCGTAATAACGTTACATAAAAAACGGCCCAAAAATTGTGTGAGAAAGAAAATTCGCAAAAAGAAGGTTTTGGGTACCTATGAGACATTTATTTAGCATACTATTAGCAATATGTGATGCAAAATATAATTTTATCTTTGTTGATATTGGGTCTTATTGAGCAAAGAGTGATGGTGGCATATTAAAAAATTCCACATTTGGAAAAAACCTTTCAGCAGGCACATTAAATATACCAACAAGTAAACTTCTTCCCCATACTGCAGATGAAGTGCCAACATTTTTTAGGTTGGTGTAGGGCTCTCGGGTCTAGCATACTTCCAGAGATGATAAAAAAAAAATAATTTCACGGAAATGTATTGGTGGATGATAATTTTTAATTTTACCAAAATCAGCCGTGTTGACACCGTAAAAAATTCGTAAAAATGCATTTTTAAATGTGGAACCAAATTTTACGTATTTTTTCACGTATAACCCTGAAATTTCATTTTAACAACTTTTTTTTAACAAAGTTATGCGGGAAAAATGTTTTGAAAAAATTGATAATTCCATAAATATAAAAATCTTTATTCATTCACGTGTCAGAGCTCATACAGTACACATCGACAAGTCGTTAATTATAATCATTCTTAAGGGCCCGTTGTGGGCCCGTTATTGAATGAAAATATGACCGTAAAAACATGGCTTACGTTTTTCATTCAGTTAATTTTTATTAATAATTTTAGATTAGACCTAAGGTGTTATATCAATTGCCAAACTGTTAAGGTAGTGTGCATCATAATTTATATGGGTTTCTTGTTAGTAATAAATTCAACAGACGTTGTCAAATATCCCCAATCTTGGGCAATGAAGATTGAAATGATATAAAGGTGACACATCCTTCATAACAGTATTTTATGGACAAATGTGTGACAATGCAGCGAAAATATTGTTATTTTATCATGAACTGAATGAAATAAAAGCGGCATAATTAGCGCCGTAATTCAAATATAGTAGCCAAAAACTCAGTCTTATTTGGTTGAACCGATTTGGCATCAGAGGGAGCTGACTGAATCAGTATCATTCGAGTGATAGGTATATATCGAGAGGATAGTTTCCGATATGAGACTCTAATTTTCCAATCCAGTGTTGCCAGAACGGGTACAATTGTATCAGATTTCGTACTCTCGATAATCTAAATGTACACTGGTACAACGTGTGTAATGCAATAATATTGGCTTGTTAACTTTTAATAGCGAAAGTATTAGTTATACACGAACGACTTCAAAGCGTTTTTCATATAGACAATCAAAGATCTCGCATTATATCTTCTCTTTATAATAATAAATCACAATAAACTAAGTTAGATGTTTAAAAGTGATTTCATTTATTTATATTGATTTATTCAATTGAATGTTGTTTGTTTTTGTAGGTTTAAGTAAAATTAAAGGAGTTGTCATGGTTTTTTAATATTTTCGGTATTTAGGCTAAGATCTGGTAAATAATTCAGGCAGTAGCTGGCAACAGTGTTCTTGTTTTCGTTCCAGTTTAGGATAGGATAGAGTTGCCTGTGGTTTTAAAAACGTAAAACAAACATGACGTACACACGGAGGAAAAAAAGAATCATACAAAATTTATATACAGTGTGGAAACCACTTATGGATTAAAATTTTTTATGTCATTATTTTAGAAAATTATAAAATATGCCGAGACTCGTCAACTTTTGAATTGAGTTGTGCGTTATGTAAACATAAATGTAAATGTACAGGGTGACTCACGCAAGTATGCCATAGTCGGTGTTTTTTTTAATGAAACACCCTGTATATTTGCATATTTTTGAAATCCTCTTAATGAACCGATTCCAAAAAACTAAATAATGTATGGTCAGTTATGGATTTTACAGGGTGAAATTTTAAAATTAATAATTTATTACACTTGAAATATTGGTACTTTTTAAAATTAGCTAAATATGGATTTATCAAAAATCTAAACTAACTAATTATTAGACGTATTTTTATATTAAACAAAACCTGCTAGGCCCATGAATTTTATCATAAATACCTAAAAATTGCCTAAAAACGCCAATAATTAGACAAAATCGGTAAATAATGTGGATTGTTTTAAATCGGTAAATAATGTGGATTGTTTTCTATTCTGTCAGTTGTTGATGTGTTGACAGTTTATACTGGAAAAGTAAAATCTTCCCCAATAAATGGATTGGACGAAGAGGTACTATCGAGTGGCCAGCTAGATCGCCAGACCTTACGCCGTTAGATTTTTTCCTGTGGGGTTATCTCAAGAACAAAGTATATGCAACACAACCAACTAGCATTGTAGACCTCAAAGACAGGATAACTACAGAAATACGGAATATTTCACCTCAAACTTCAAACGAAGTTAAGGAGTTCTATAGGAGACTGTGCTATTGCCAACAACTAGGTGGAGAACATTTTGAGCATTTATTTTAATGTATTAAAATCAAATACATCAAGTATTTTATGTATGTGTTTGATAACTGTAAAAATAAAAATTTCACCCTGTATAATTCACAATTGACCATACATTATTCAGTTTGTTGGAATCGGTTCATTAAGAGGATTTCAAAAATATGCAAATATACAGGGTGTTTCAATAAAAAAACAACACCGACTATGGCATACTTACGAGAATCACCCTGTACACTTACATTTATGTTTACATAACGCACAACTCAATTCAAAAGTTGACGTGTCTCGGCATTTTTTATAATTTTCTAAAATAATGACATGAAGAATTTTATTCCATAAGTGGTTTCCACACTGTATAAAAAATAATCGAAATAAGACGGAAAAATAATAGAGATATAAATTTTATAATAAATAGGGTCACAATGTATCAACAACAAATCAGATAATAATTCACCCTCGTTGCCTCGTTACCTATGGTTAACAGATAAGAAATGTAAATTAAATCGAAAACTATAACATCTTAATAAATATATCACTCGGTATTGTATCGAATGATACAAACTGGCATGGGAAGTGGGGATCAGTGGGGAGCGACACGTGATTATTTGTCCGGTACACAGTTGATCAAGTATTTATTCAAGATTATAATGGTAATCAACCATTGACCACTTATTTGGTCAACTAAATTACCAGTTCCGAGAATATATGATCCAAATTTTGGATAAAACCATATCCTCTCCCCATCTTGTGGTTTTCAGTGGAAGCTGAGGTTCATTATTTCACCGTAATGGCTAATAACGAAGCCTTAATACAAAAATATGCATGGATACACGGAGAAATATCAGTATTTTGAAAGTTTTCAAGTATTTGCAGTTAGAAAAAGAAGCTGGTGATTATTAATTGCATAGCCTTTTCTAATTTGACAGAATACGATCCTGATGATTTTATTTATCAAAGTTTACTTTATGTCAAAATACCAAATGAAATAAACGACATGCCAAAAACCCGGATATAGGTCACAATCGATGACGCACACCAAGAAGGGTATTATTTCAACCATAATATAGTTGAAATAATACCCTTCTTGGTGTGCGTCATCGATTGTGACGTATATCCGGGTTTTCGGCATGTCGTTTATTTTATTAGCTATTTTGACATATAGCTAACCTTAAATTTGATAAATAAAATCATCAGGATCGTATTAAGCCAAAGCCGAGATGGCTTTGAAATTACTTCAGAGCTTTCAAAATGCTGATGTTTTTTCGTGTATCTAGGCATATTTTTGTATAATTTAGATAAATATAACAATAAGATTAATATTGATTTCAAATAAATAATAATTGACCGTAAACAACAAAGTACAGACCTGTCAAGAACTGTCAGTGTGACAGTAGAAAAAGACGTAAGACACATTGCCGCTACGAAAGTTACGCCTTCATAGTATTTTGAAACCTCGATTGATAGGTTAAGCTTGCGCGTAATCTAAACATCAACCAATCAAATTTTTGTAAGTCAAAAATTAGGGTTAACGTTTGTAAAACATTCAAACGGTTCATTATTGTGATATTTTTATCAGGATTAATCACAGACCATTTCTTCCAACGTAATGTGATAGAAGGAGATTAACAATCGATGACGCACACCAAGAAGGGTATTATTCCAACTTTCTAACCATAATATAATTTGGCAATGACACTTGCTCACAGGATCAGAGATGGATCAGAGCATCAGGTAAGGGCCAAAATTGACAAAAGAGTCTAAAAGAGAAGAAGACTAAAATGCTAATGGCCATTTGCACCAATTGATATTTAAGTAGACTTAAAGTTAAGTGGCGCTTTGAGAAAGTTTTGTTTTGCACCATGAACAACTGGTCATTTTAAGCTGCAAGCTAAGCTCGATCAGAAAATCGCTCACTTATTTTCCACTTATCCTCAAAGTGGAGATTTCTAGCCTAACATTCTTGTGTTTTCAATGATATAATATGTCAATGATTTTTCTGTTTTCGTGTTTTCGTCTCCCGTTTTCCAATGAAATTATTTCAAGTGTGTTTATTTTTTATTTTTGAAGAAGAATGTTTATGGAGGATGATTTGGAAGTATTGGATATTCTTGAAAATAGATTTCTAAGAAGACGGTATAACCGTAAAAACTATTATGAAGAATCGGATGAAAAAACCTTCTTCCAAAGGTTCCGCTTGACCAAGCCAACTGTTTTACAGCTCGTAAAAATGCTAGAAGAATAAAATCCTTTGACTTTTAACAGCTTTTAATACGTTATTTCAAACCACAAAAACGAAAAGTCACTAGAAACCATAGATAAATAAATAAAACTCAACTTAAATAGCGAGGTTGACAAATGTGAAAAATACTTAGCTAAGAAGCAGAGCAAAAACATTGGTGAAACTGAAGTTTAAGTAAACGACCCTTAAATTTTAAGCTCGCCATAGCTATTCTAAGCTTATGCTTCTATTGGTGCAAACGGCCATAAATAATTTTATCATGGAGACTTATATCTAGCTCCATGAATTTTATTTTCAGTAGTAATACCCCTAGGGTCTTGATAATACCGAGATAATTTTGTCATAGAGAATGCTGAAAGCGTGTTGCTTGATAATATCTTTGAGCAACACGCTTGAAGGATTCTCTACGACAAAATTTTGAGTATTTATCAAGACCCGAGGAGTATTCTATAAGATAATTTTTTACTTTGTAGATATCAAAAAATTGATTGTCAATCTGATGTTTAATAATTTTCAATACAAACTTTATTAGTTTTAATCAAATATTATTCATTTTTATTTAAAACTACAGTTGTGAAAAGTACAATTGGTAAATTAATTGAATCGTTAGATGCAATACCAAATCTTCGTGACATTTTTAATCCAGTTGTCAGTTTGACGTTTAATTAATTTTTAATAAAAAATAAACACCAAACTGAAAATACCACATGTAGGGTATTATTGCTGTAATACAGCGGTGATTGGATGAAATTTGACACATGACTTGAAATTAAGTGATTTGATTGATTACTATATTCAGTAAAAAATTATCTAAGAAATAGCTCTGGTCGAAGTGTCAAAATTTTGAAATTTCATAACCCTATAAATAAACCCCTTTATCCTGTATATATTTGGAAATAAAAAGAAGAAGAACAAGTTATTACCTTATTCAACATTCTATAGGAAAAATCACGCACCGCGAGATTGCGCTGCGAATGACAAGATGTCGGATTGAGATGTGAACAACAAATATTCTGTCATTTTATTCTCATTCATTAGTCATTACGCTCTGATTCTTTTGTTGATATTAGCTTCGTTTTCGAAATTTTAGTGTTGTATTGCTAGATTTGTGTTATTAGATATATCTATTAATAACGCCTGTGAAAGTAGAGATATCAATTTCGGATATTCTGGATCATAGCAGGAATTATAAACTTTACGTTCGCGTTCAGTTCATCGTTGGAGTTGGCAGTTCAGTTCAGTTAAACTAAAGGGATCACACATTATAAAAGTGAGTGAACGTTTTCGGCCAATTAAGGAAGGTTAAGGGTGAGGAGGTTTTCAAGGCTGGTCACATAATTTTATGTGGAATTGACGGTTCCAATGAAAAAGTTATTAAAAGCTTATGTATGAGATCCTCAACAATATTACAATCCCCACATGAAATTACCATAAAACTCAATGAGTCCTGGATTTGTCAATGTTCGATGATTAGCCTAAGTCGCAGAAATAGATAATAAACGAATAAAATAAAAAATTGTTTCATTATATAAGCAAGGGTCAGTTTGTGTGGATTTATTGTCATTGAACACATGGGTAAGTGGAGTATGATAGGAGGTTTTTGGATGTATAGTTGAGCTTGTTTCACCAGAATTCATCACATAATCATGTTCATTCCCATCCAAATGTAGAGTATCATCATGTTTTCTTGATAACTGTAACTCCACTTGCGCATTTTCATCTGAATGCTGCTCCAACTCCATTTAATTTGATTTTTGTCTTAGCCTTAAATAAATCAAATATGTAATGAAAGTAAATGTTTTGAGTTCTTCCTTACCAATGTCGGCCACCTCTATCCTTAATTTTTTTTATGTTGATAATTAGTCACTGGAAGGTTCTGGCTAGGAAAGGATCCATTTTTCAAACGCTTCCTCTGTGTTGTCGAGTTAACTATATATTGAATAATAAAAAAATATAAATCAAAGTGAAGAGAATTTTATAGTAAAAGTTACAGTTAGGTACGTGGAAAATTGTTGAACTTACCACACAAAAAATCATCTTTCAGAAAGTGCTTTCTGCAAACAAACATATTGTTATGTATGTGACCGTGTGGAACACACCTATGTCTGAAGTTGACATGACATTAGACAGTTGTTGTTTGGCGGCTAGTATGGCCAGAGAAAAGTGAACTGATGTAAAGAGTTTTTGATAGAAATAAAGACATACAAACAGCAGTACACCTGTTTATTGCTCCCTAATATGACATGGTGTCAGGTGTGAAAGATTTACGCAGCTAGTTCGCGTCAAAAAGTAATAAAGCACGACTTGTTAAGTGTACAGTACTGGGCATTAAAACGGCACAGCTTGTTGAGTGTCAGTAAATTGTTGGAAGCCCTATTACGAATCAAAATGGATTTTAAGCCACCATCGTCGTTATTCAACGAATGTAGCCACGACAATGTTGCAAATAGTTGGCCACTTTGGAAACAGAAATTCAATTTATACCTAATAGCATCTGGTAAGGACAAATCAGCAGAAGATGTTAAAATTGCATCGTTTCTGACATGCATAGGAGATGAGGGCATTGAGATATATAATACCTTTGAGGAGGACAATAAAGCAACATTACTCAAGTTAATACAATCTTATGATGACTATTTTATGCCTAAGAAGATTGTCCCAATGGAAACATTTAAATTCCATTCCCTTGTCCAGAATGAAGGTAGTACTATTGACCAATACCTTACAGAACTTAAAAAACAAGCCAAATTATGCAATTTTGTATGTAAAAATCCAGAGTGTGCTCAATCTTATGAAGACAGAATGATTAGAGACAGACTGATAGTAGGTATTAAATGCAAAGAAAGTCAATCAAGATTGCTACGGGAATCCGATTTGTCAGTCAAACATATCACTGATTATTGCAAGAGTGTAGAATTGAGCAAACAGCATGCTAAAACACTAAACCCGTCTAACGAAGCATTTGCAGTAAGAGAATTGAAAAGTTTCAAATGCAGGAAGTGCTTATATGAACATCTCCCAAACAAGTGTCCAGCTTTTAGAAAAACTTGTGCTCTGTGTCAAAAAGTTGGGCATTTTGCCAAAGCATGTTTTAATAAGTGCCAGGAAGACCCAAATAACGTAGTTGAACAGGCAATTCATAAGAAAACTACTGAGAGAAATGTTAATGGAGTGTATCAAGAAGATGAACCTCGTTTGCCACCAGAAATATACGTAGATATGGTTAAAAGCCCATGGACGGAAACATTATGTGTGGAAAACGTTCAGGTAAAATTTAAGTTAGACACTGGTGCAGATTGCAGTATCCTGCCAATAAATATTTTTAAAAAAGTAAAATGTAATAAACCTTTAATTAACTGTTCAGTTACTCTTGTTACATATGGTAATTTTAGAATGAAGCCTATTGGCAGAATCAATTTAGTTTGTAAACATAAAGATGTAGTCGGGATTATCAATTTCATTGTAGTGGATGCTGATACTGAAGCATTGCTTGGCCTTAATGATTGTATCAAATTTAGTCTTATACAAAGAATTGACAGCTTTCACTCGTTTCCTATCACTAAAGATGAGGTTTATAACAAATATACACATGTTTTTGAAGGTGTTGGTAAAATCCCTGGGGTGTGTCAATTGAACTTGATGAAAATGCTAAACCAGTCATTCAGTACCAGCGCAAAGTCCCATTTTCACTGCATGAAAAACTAAAATCCACATTAGACGATCTGGAACAAAAACAAATAATTAAAAAAGTAAATTACCCTACTAGTTGGGTAAATAGTTTAATGATAATTGAAAAGAAAGACCGGTCTTTAAGGATCTGTATAGATCCAAAACCTCTAAATCAGTTTATACGCCGCGAACATTATTTAATCCCCACTGCTAATGATATTTTAAGTAGGCTCTCAGGAAAACACATATTTACAGTTATTGATATGAAGGATGGCTTCCATCAATTAGAACTTGATGACACAAGTGCTGATTTATGTACATTTAATTCTCCATTTGGCAGGTATAGGTTTAACAGAGTCCCATTTGGTATATCCAGTGCACCAGAATTCTTTCAAAGAAAGTGCTATGAAATATTTGGAGATATACCAGGTGTGGAAATATACTTTGATGATTTAATCATTTCAGGTGACAATGAAACCAATCATGATTTAACGTTTAGAGAAGTGTTACACAGAGCAGAACAAAATAATGTTAAGTTTAATTTTAACAAACTCCAATATAAATTAAATCAAGTTACCTTTATGGGCCACGTCATTTCTGGTGAGGAAATTAAACCTGATTCTAACAATATTAAAGCTATTTCTGCGATTTCTAGCCCAGTAAATAGAACTGAGGTATTGCGAATTCTGGGCCTATTAAAATTCTTTTCCAAATTAATTCCTAATTTATCAGAACTAACAGCTAGCATACGAAATCTTACCAAGAAAAATGTTCCTTTCCTTTGGACATCTAAGCATGAATCTGAATTGTCTCTTCTTAAAAGATTAATTTCAACACCTCCTATTCTTAAAATTTTTGATCCCAAAAAGCCTATTGTTATTCAATGTGATGCATCAAGTGAAGGACTAGGATGCTCCCTACTACAAAAAGGCCATCCCATTGCATTTGCATCTAGGTGCTTAACAAATTCCGAGAAGAAATGGGCACAAATTGAAAAAGAACTCTGTGCAATTGTATTCGCGTTCCAAAAATTCCACTATTATGTCTATGGCTATAATGTGCTTGTTCAAACTGACCACAAACCATTAATCCCCATATTTTCAAAACATATTGATAAAGTGACCGCTCGACTTCAAAGAATGTTGTTAAAACTGTTAAAGTACGACATTAACATAACTTATCTTCCTGGTAGAGACATGCTGATAGCAGACATTTTATCTCGAAGCTGCAGCAAAGAGCCAGTTGTAGATGATCCCGAAATGGAGTATGTGATTCATGCCTTATCCAACAATATACCCATGTCAGAAGAAAAAAAACAAATTTTTAGTAATGCCATAGACAATGACCCAACTTTACGTGAAGTAAAGCGATTTTGTTCAAATACATGGCCACCTGATGTCAAAAACTTAACCCCTGATTTAAAAACGACATTTATTTATCAAATAATCTGTTATTTTTGGGATACAAGATAATTGTCCCAAATCAGTTGAGAAAGCAAATGCTTTCGTTAGTGCATGAGGCTCACTTTGGGATTCAGAAGTCCAAACTTAGAGCTAGGCAACTATTTTATTGGCCTGGTTTATCAAAAGATGTGGAAAACTTTGTTTCACAGTGTGACATTTGTCAAACAAACCAAAAATCTAACCAAAAGGAGGATCCAGTGCCTAACAGGCCTTGGCAGTATCTGTTTTCTGATTTTTTTGAATTCAAAGGAAGAACATACTTATTAATTGTTGACTCATATTCCAATTGGATTGAAGTCGTTCAAAGTAATACAAAGAACTCAAAAGACGTTGTCAATTTTTGTAAACAAGTATTTTCGCAGTTTGGCATTCCAGATAAATTCTACGCAGACAATGTTCCTTACAATTCACAAAACTTCATAAATTTTGCCAAAGACTGGAGTTTTGAGGTAGCATTCAGCAGCCCCCCATCATCACCAGTCCAATGGCCTCGCAGAAAGATCTGTGGGAATTGTAAAGCAAATGCTAAATAAAGCAAAATCTGAAGCAGACTTAGCACTATTTTTAATGGAATATCGCAGTACCCCATTACCCAATATGGAATATTCCCCGGCTCAGTTGCTCCTTGATAGATCCATCAAGACACGAATACCGATTTCAGAAAAAAACCTCTTACCTCTCCATTTAAATCATACTAAGGTTCAAAGTAAATTATTAGAAAAACAAGAAAGGCAGGCTTTATATTACAACAGAAATGCTAAAGACTTGGAAAAACTCATGGAGGGTGAGAATATCTTAATCCAAAAAGGGAAATTTTGGGAAAAGGGAAAGGTGACTGGTATAGTAAACGACCGATCCTATTTAGTAAAAGACGGTAATGGCACTACTTATAGAAGGAATAGGAAGTATCTTAATAAAACCAATCTACCCTTTGTTCCTAATTCTTTATTATATGACTATGATCTAGATTCACTCGGAGGTGGGACACAACCACTTAATAATAATGAAACCCCAGCCTCTCCCCATCAATTTGAAAACCAAAGTGACCAAGAGGGGGATAATGCATTACAATATATTGCGGGTATGTTTGATAGTCAGGACAACATCCTGATAGTACGGGATGATAGCAATTCAGAGCCTGACAATGATTCTGTAATCAGCCAAAATACTAATGAGAGTGATATTCCTGATAGTGATAAAACTCTACCTAGTGATGTAAGTTTCGATGAATCGCCAGTATACGACGAATCAAATCTAAATACGAGGCCAAGAAGACCTCCTAAGCATTTAGAAGATTATCATCTAGATTTTCATAACTGGGTTGATGAATCGGATTAATTATAGTATAGTATAATAATAATAAAATAAAAAAAAAAAAAAAAAAAAAAGAGAACGTGTTACGTATGTGACCGTGTGGAACACACCTATGTCTGAAGTTGACATGACATTAGACAGTTGTTGTTTGGCGGCTAGTATGGCCAGAGAAAAGTGAACTGATGTAAAGAGTTTTTGATAGAAATAAAGACATACAAACAGCAGTACACCTGTTTATTGCTCCCTAATATGACACATATACTTTGAGATAGGCTTCCCTATCTTCAAGATTATCTGCCATTTTTCAGCTGCCTTCACTTCACCCATATAAACACATATAGGTTAGTTTGTTGTTCACACCTCGAGTACTTCTAACGATTAATAGTAGATGTCGTCCACTCCGAAATTCTTCCCTAGCACGTTTTTGCGTGGTAGTCTGCTACTAAAAAATTTTTCCTAGGAACAACGCTGGTGGAAGCATAACAGAGAATTTAACTTCGAAGATTCTTCTTTTTCTTTTTTAAGTGGCCGCTAATCAAACAATTTTTAACCTAGCGTTAATAAACACTAAAAACTGGTTAATAACATAGGTGGTTATTAACATTACCCATCACTGATTAGTTAAGGTGGATTCGTGCAAGAGAAAATTGAAACTAAGATTAATTTAAAACTAAGAAGATGAAACCATGTTATTTTCCAATTTAAATATCAATTTCTTAGTTTCTTGCATGAGCATGTACCTGTAATAAAGATGTTCATACAAGAAACTAAGAAATTGAAATTGAAATGTAGAAATAACATGGTTTTATCTTCTTAGTTTTAGTTTTAAATTAATCTCAGTTTTAATTTCCTCTTGCATTAATTCACCTTTACTCCGTGTATCTATTGGAGACTACTCAACATTAGATTGATATTACAATAATAACAATGAAATAGTCGAGTAAAATTCAATAAAATGTCAAAAATGGACCATATAATGTCAGAAGTGAGCAAAATGAAGCAATAATCATCAAGTTTATATATTTTATTGAAGAAAAAAGTATACAATTGATGAAACGTTTTTTTACATATTTCAATGACAAACATGAAGAAAAATAAATATTCTACAACAATGCACTGAAAGAAATTTCCATTAACCGTTAGCAAAAATTGAATAACAGTTATTAGAAACTTGCATGAAATAGGCATCAAGTAAGTTCATGATTATGGTTATTAAAGTCACTTTGTTGGACACCACTGAATAACTGTTAATAGATATACTTTTTAGGAATTTCGTATAACCGTTATCGAGTGCACTTAATAAGTATTGTAAGATTTTATAATAGCAATCATACTGTCCTATAGTAAACGTTACTAGATGTTCAAATAAAAAACAGAATTTCGTCCAACTGTTATCGAGTGCACTTAATAGATATTAGAGGATTTTCTAATAGCAACATATTGTCATATAGTAAAGGATACTAGATTTTCCAATAAAAAAAATAATTTCATATGATTGTTATTGGGTGCACTTAATAAATATTATCGGCTTTTCTAGTTGCAATAATTGTACTGTCATATAGTAAAGGTTATTAGATTTTCAAATAACAAACAGAATTTTGTACAATCGGAATCGAGGGCACTTAATTTAGATTATGGGATTTCCTAGTAACAATTATACTGGTAAAAAGTAAACGTTATTAGATTTTTTAAAGAATATATGATATGTCATATAACCGATATCGAGTGCACTTTTATAAGTATTATAAACTTTTCTAATAGCGGTTAGACTATAACACATTAAATATTACTATATTTTCGAATAATAATCTGAATTTTATTCATTTAAAATTACTATGCCTGGCAGTTTATCCGGAAAACTATATAGAGATTTATTTTTCGCTAATTCCTAGATACTTTTAAATAAAACTAAATTTGCTATAAAACATTTATATTAACAAAATATAACAAAATATTGAAATTGATGGAACTATAACTATAAAATTACAAAAATACAACATAATACTTGTGCCCTCGGAGGAAGCTGTTGGTAATTCACCCTAATCAGTTTCTGTATTCTGAAAAAATATATAATTTGTTAATTTACTATAAAAAGTAGTAATGCAACACAAAAAATCAATATTAACATGCATTAAGATTTTTAAGATTTCATTTAAAGTGGTTGAGACTTACAAAAATTATGGCACATTTAAAATTTCATTCCCATGCAAAAGGAATTTTTTCTCTCTTAAAATAAATTTGGCGAAAATACTTATTATAGGCAGTAATAATTCGAAATTTAGGTACAACAATTTTGTTATTATTGGCAATAAAAAATTGTATTTTTGTACAACTGTCATTAAAAGTGACACTTTTAATGATAGCAAACAATGTTAAAAACGATTGTTTACATAGCAGCGTGTTAAAAATACTTTTAACACTAGTGTTAAAAATATTTTTAGCACTCCATTTTCTTATGATGAAATCAGATGAGAAAAATTCATTTGTTAGTAATCATAACGTTGGCAACGTCTGCCATTCACAACAATCTTTTGATTATTTGAATACTAAAATGCATTTTGAATTTATTGTCATTGCAAATTCGCTCGTTTCATTATCAAAATAGGGAAGTTGTACAAAAAACATTGTATGGTATTTGTGTTAAAAGTGATTTTATTTTGTTCGTGAAATTGTTCAATTCGCTCCGCTCATTTCACAAACGTTTTCACTCACAAAATAAAACCTCACTTTTAACACTCATATCATAAATAACTATTATGTACCTCTAAAATCATCATGTCATGGTTAAGGTATTCTTGAAAATTACGTTTAAATAGTAATTTTGGTCCAGATTTTAAGAATATTTTTTCTATGGTAGCTTCATCTATTAACTTGAAACTTTCATCATCAATGCCCTCATCTACGGAAAGAACAATTGATTAGCTCATTTAACACAATACCTAGTTAAGAAAAAACATATAGGTAATATGAAATCAAAATTTGTACTTATATAACCAGACTTTTAGCCAAAATTAGATAAAGTATGGGACCATTCTTCCTATACTATATTTTCTATTTAGGATAATGACTCTGTCGTCTTTTAATAATAGTTTGTAAAATGACAAGAAACAATAAGCTCGAGATAATAATCCTGAGGGCATTAGGTATAAATAAATGTAATTATAATTTATATAGAATTCAAAAGTAACTTACTTTCAAACGCAGATATATATAGTCACTTAATCGGCACTGTATTAATAGGTTTTTGAACGCCATTTATATACTCAAACCAATTTAACACTGTCGGCGTTTTCAACCTAACCTCACAGTTAATTGCAAAAATTGCAAATCTGCAAATTATTACGTATACACCTAACACAAACTTTCAACGCACTCCCAAACATCTCCCAAACCAAATGTGAAAGTGAAATGCGCGGCGCGCGGGTGTTCCAAGGTTCCAACCACAAATAACCAATAAGAGGAGATCGACAATCACATCGGTAATGTTCGGACCAGAAAAAACTGCATTTCGATGCTGAACAGCCGTTTCGTTTTAAAAAATTATTGGATATCTTAATAACCGTTATACGAGGACTGCATAATTGTAAGTAGGTAATCTATTTTGTTGGTACTGAATAGTGTTAAGTGGGTACCTAATTAGGACTAGTAGGTGCTGAATTGAAACAATTCAATGAGGCCTATAACGAAATGAATGTATTAACAGCAATTAGATTTCCAGTTAACTATAACATTTTATCGAATAACTGTTATAAAAATGTTTCAACAAAGTCAACATACTTGTGATAATTATGCACATGCTAGTAATCACTTGAATTGTTTTAACCACTATTTGATTTTTTGTACCAGTTATTAAGGGCATCTTAAGAAAGAAATCTAATTAGGGCATTTTGCTCAGTGTGCTGGGAAGTTCAAAGCTGTATGGAAGAATAACTACTTCTGTCACTTTTAATTTGATGAAACAGGTTTTTTATAAAGATAGAGCTTACCGGATGCACCTCACATTACAGTCTTTCACAATGCATATTCTCGACATTGTCTCTTAAAGTAAAAGTCCCACTATAAACAATGAAAACCAACTACGAATACTACGAATACAATGATTACTATTACCTTTTTCAAATGGGTCACTTGCGTGCACGAGGAGGTCGGGTACTACATCATCCAACTCTTGACTGGGCATGGATGCTTTCGGGCATACTTGCACAGATTCAAAAGAAGTGACTCCCCAAACTGTCACCATTGCCGCGATGTGACCGAGGATGCGGAGCACGTGTTCTTCCAATGCCCCTTCTACGAGGGGACACGGGCGGAGCTAGAGAGAAGTTTGGACCATTCCATCAGTCCAGAAGATATAGTGGAGTGCATGCTGAAAAGCCAATCGGCATGGAACAAAATTGCAGAGTACGCGGAGTCCATCATCAAGGATCTTCGCAGCACGTACGAAGATTTGCAGTAACATCAAATAAGAACGTCCCGGCGAAGTAGTATTTACAAAGAGTGCCGCCGGGGAATCACCGTTCCAGGAGCAGGTTTTGAGGTGCAGGGAAGGTTTATTGCGGTAAAAATCCCACATAACCTGTCTGGCAGGTATGAGGTTATCCAGACGAGTACCTTTTGAAGGTTCCCCCTGTACCTCGTTAAACTAAAAAAACACACACACACACTCAGGATACACGTTGTAAAACGTTGGTCTGCGGTTGTCAGGTTAAGATCATAGATAACACGTTAACACGCTGATATCTGCAACTACCACTTACGGCGTTACAGTTCTCACTAAATTAGAAATTTAAGTACTGACGGGACTCCCTATGTAGCAGCACCCTCGCGCCTTCAGAGATCCCCTACCCTGGCTGTGTGTATTCTTTGGTTTGTACCCTTTTGCATGTCGACTTATAAGTGCTGTTACAGTGACAGTCGGGATTCACAGACCAGGTGATCTATTTATAAAGTGTCAACGGTGATACATATACAACTTTCATTGTTGGAAAACAATCCAACACATTTATTTATATTTCAATCTTCTAAACGTGACAACTCTGCAACGTACGAAATTCACCAGATGTGGGTTCTTAGGTCGACCCGTTCCTTTTCCCCGCCTGGGATCGGCCTAACTTAAGTTAGCCACTTGCCCTTTTTGATACAAAAAACAATAAGAAGTCTAACAACGAAAGCCAAAAACGCAACATCTCGCAAATACCAAAAATTGCGCTCTTCAATTCAAAAACAAAGTAAACTCTAACTCACTCTCTGTGGTATCGCTCTCTAACGTGCTTACAAAGCAGTAAAGTGCGGTATCTCTCTCTCTCTCTCTCTCCTCTCTCTTTCTCTCTCTCTCTCTCTGGTGACGCAAGTGTAGCATATAGCTGTATTCTTTTTACAACGTTGAGTACAAAGTGAGACTAACTAAGAAATTTTCTTCCCCCCTTACCCCAATTGAGCTAGCTTTTCATAGAACTTAGAAGTGAGTTGAAAACTTTTTGCGATATTTAAATAAGAATTGCTTTAAAAAGTGGCATTTATGGCACTTTCAGGAACCATTGCCTGTTGAAAATAAAAATTTGTGTATAAACTAAATTTTTGTGGTATAATCCGAGGTATAAACATTAGAGGTTATGTTATAATTGTGATCTATGACTGTCAGGCATTCTTTTTAGATATAAATTTGCCTCAATTTATCTTACTTCATCTCAGCTCACATTGTCTTAATTATTCTTACAAGTGAGACAGTCGACTGGTAAAAACAATACAGCTATTGAAGTGATTAGTTGGAACAGGCTGGAACCATAGAGTAATTTCTCTATGGCTGGAACCATAGAGTGATTTCTCTATGGTTGGAACCATAGATAAACAAATACTTGTTGGAGCGCCATACCATAGATATTTCTCTATGCGCCATATTTCAGAGTCAATCGAATCGTTTGAAAAATGACCAAAAAGGCAAACAAACAAAAACAAAAGTTTCCCACAATTTTTAAGCGTCAACGTCAATTGTCAAAACATAGTTGTTTCGTGGCGAAGACATGTGACTTCTGCAATTTGCATGTCTGTCCCCTGGGCGTATTACTTGTAGTCTACATTTCATTGTTCGCTTTGTGGCTATGCTAATATTGACCTACCCTACAACATTATGGATATCTCGTAATCGTAGAAAGTGACATGTCTTCACATGTAGAAAGCGATAACCATAGAGAAATATAATATAATGGCGATAACTATCAATTTTGTCGACAAGGCAGAGTCCAAGTAAGAAAATCTAATCTCGATTTTCCAGTGTGAAGTATCGATTCACTACAAAATATCGATCTCAGATCGCAATCCCTACCAACCTACACCATGGACATAATTATAGTTATCTATGATCCCTACTATAGAGAAATATAATAGATTCTCCATTTCTATGAAGACAGGAACAGGTCTGAAACAAAATAAATAAAATGCATTTGTGAGGTAGATGAGTTTCTTTGAGGCTATCATTATTGTTAGAAAAAATAAGCTTTTCATTTCACAGACAATAGCTACAGTATTTTCAAAAGCTTGGGTATTATTATTATGTTCAACTACTTTTGGTAGTAGTGTATGATCTAAGGATTGCAAAGGTAAAACAAATCTAATAAGTATTTTGCATAATGAACCTGTGAATGCATTATTATTAAAATGATCTTTACACAACCTTTGATCCTTTGATGTAGAAAGAAATTCTCAAATGTACTTTGATGTTAACTTTGATTAATATCAGATGGAAATTTGAAAAATGTTTTATTCTTACTACAAATTGCGAAGTGGCCAAAAATATTTACCATAGACAAAATAAAAGAGACGGATTGAAGTATAGGCGGTATAAGGCACAACGTTACTGCGCAACTGACCCGCGCATCGAGTCGCTTCGGTCGTGAGAACTACAAGACTTTTTACAAAAGGGAAATAGAATAAAATGATTTAAAATACTATAAATTACATTTCACTTCACTATTTATTCTTCAATGTCGATAAATATTATGAAATATCCTAGTATATCAACTTTTAGGTCATTAAAAATGAAAATATACAAAATCAATTATACATTGCATGGTATGAATCTAGCTTCTGCTTGTCAAAGTCATAGTGAAAGTGTCAATAATTATTCTACAAAATGGTGAATCCGATTTAAAATTAGTTTATTTATGAATTTATTTAGGATTAGAGTTCTAATTAATGAAATAAAAGTAAGTAAACCTTTAAAATATCATCACCAAATATAATACGTCATAGTTGTATTGCAAAAGTTGTAATACTTAGTAAATATCATAGAGAAATATAATTTTATTTTGTCTATGATCCCTACCTGATAGTCATGAAAAAAACAACGTGTGACAGTCTGTTACAGTTACAGAATAAAATATTAAAAGCTGTGGTGAGGTAGTTGGCTTTTTTATATCAATGGAATACTGTATTGGGGGTCCGATGAACTAAAGGGAAACACGAATTTCTTGGTGATTTTGCGAAAAATCGCTAGTACTCACCTATTTCAAGGATTATCGGTCGAAAAATTTGCGGGTTATACACAATTAATAGAGAAAAATCCAAAAAAAGATTTTTTTTCGCCACTTGAACCCTCACTTTTGGACTAAATATTTCTACAAACAACCGTTCAAACGTATCACACTGAACGGGAAAGTGATGAACAACATGTTTTCTCGCTAATAATAACACCATTTCAGTGAGTTTCTTCAAAATATTGTTTAAATTACCACTTGTATAAAAACAATTAAATCAAATGACAAAAAATGACATGGAAGCTCTAGCGTAAGCCATAGACAAAATAATAGAGAGTTAAAGTTGTACCAAATGCAAGAACGTAAACGTATCGTTTGACATCTAAGCATGCGCAGTTACAAATTTTGCTGCGCTGTTAGATACGTCGCACGTATCGTAGCGTGTTCGTACGTTCGCCTTGAACTTATTCGTATCGACACGAATTTCACCGAATGTGATCCGAAAGAACCCGATTACTCTGCAAAATTAATTTACTAACCTAATTTTTAGTGGTGTTAATTGTGGGTGTTTACAAAAATTAGGTTGTGTTATTTTTGGCTTTGGATACTTTTTTAATAATAAATCTGTTTACAAATTACAAATTACAGGTTAAGTATTAGCATTGTCTAATATAAAGAATTCTTTATATTAGACAATGGTATTAGCAAATAGCGGCGGTATAAAGCGGAAAGGAGGTATACGCGATACGTTTGCGTTTCACCTCCAACTTTAACTCGTTTGATGTAACAGTTTCTACGTCAACGCTTCTGCAATTTAATACGTTACGTCGGGTCAATACGTATACGTGTTTGGCATCAATTTAACTCTCTAATAATAATATTATATTTCTCTATTGCGTAAGCAGTAATGTGTAACGCCCGTCAAAAATCAGCGATAACCACAGATATACACCAAATTTGTAGTAAATAATATATAATATGATTTCGAACAGGAAATGTTGATCGCACTGCTTTAGTGATGAATGCAATGTAATGCACACTAAATTATTCAAGAAGGGAAGGGAGTATAATGAGTGGATTAGTAATTCCCCTTCTTGAATCACTTGATATGCGTGTTACCAAGTATCGGATATTTTTCAACAATGAGAAGGGTGACTGCATGTATGCATTCAATACTTTGGTACGCGCAAGTAAATCAAGAAGGGGAAGGGTGAGTCCAATGTTTATATTCCCTTCCCCTGCTTAAATAACTTAATGGCCATTACTAAGTATTGGATATATTTTAAGGGGAAGGGTGAATCCAATGTTTATATCCCCTTCCCCTTCCTGAATAACTTGATATTCATTACAAAGTATTGGATATATTTTAAGTGGGAGGGTGAATGTAATAATTATATTTCCTTCCCTTTTTTCAAATACACAATGTAAGGATATCACCAAATACAAAATGTCTGTAATTTCATTTATTTTCTTGAGTTTGGGTTGAATAAATTCAATAAAAAATATAGTTTAAATAAATATTTGATTTCGCATCTTAATAATAATGTACAAGAATACCATAATTCTCAAGTAATCGATTACAGCTACAGGGTTGTAGGTTGTAGGTTGCATAACTATCACATATGTGCTGTTGATATAAATTTTGGTATCATGGTAGGTATATGTAAACGCGAACGACGAAAAATCAAGAAGACCAGCGAGAGAAAAGTGACTATCACTACCTCGAGAAGAAAAGATGAACTCCAGAACTTTTCCATAAACCAAGAAAAGAAGATGGACAAGCCCAGCAGATCGGACTGAGGCCTCATCGGAAGAGATGAGGGGTGGAGGAATGTTCTTCCTGGGATGCATTGCTCCTAGAGGAGTGCATCCTGGAAGGGACGGGTTTGATAGAGGTGTGTGTGTGTGTGGTATATGTAAAGTATAAAATGAAGTGAAGTGGCACAAACGTAATATTTATTTAAAAATGAAATGGCATGAACAATTTTATTTTTTATTGTGAACCAAAAATTTATAATCAAATTTACATTGAAAGATGAAAAAGACATTTTAGAGAATGCATACTTAGTTTTATGGTTTTGGTTACGAATTACGTTTCATGGAAAGATATCTGTCAACTCTGTCATTAAAATTATTCACATACAAATTGGTTGCCTTTCAAATATGCATTTTATAAAAGTGGTAATTTAAATGATGTTATGAAGAATCTGACTGAATTTTTTTCATAGATAGTGATAATACATGTTGTTGACCACTCTCCTGTACAGTGCGATACAGTTAAACTGTTTTTTGTATAAAATATCGGGCCAAAAAGTGATGGCTCAAGTGGAGAAAAAAAAATCTTTTATTGGATTTTTCTCTGTAAATTGTGTATAACCCGCAAATTTTTCAACGGATGATCTTCAAAATAGGTGAGTACTATAGATTTTTCACAAAATCAGTCAAAGAATCGTGTTTCCCTACAGTTCACTGGACCCCTGTCTTGGTAATTTTCGAATAAACTCAAACAAAGCCCAAATCATGATACAATTTATTCTATCGTGAGCACATATTGATAATCTGTGAACAAAGTGTAATAATATCCTGAACATGTAAGTTTTTTTTGCATTTATGTATTTTTCCTAGGTGAAATGCTAGACTTTATTGTTAATTGAATTGGAGTGATTGAAACTAGTTTGTTTTTATGTTGCTAATATTTAACTTACTATTGATTCTTTTGATTATATATCTGGGGTATGGTGTACCTACTTTATGTAATGTGA
>CAJUYH010005974.1:0-21478 GCA_910591685.1 Galerucella tenella
TAGACAAGGTCATGCCTGCTAAAGTCTAACATTTGTTTGGAGACATTCTTCGAAGGATGTATAAAAGCCTTTGAATGAACCAATCCTGGTAAATTAAGCTAGAAGTCTAAAGCTCTTCTTGCTGTCCAGGTATTTAGTGTTTGTTTGGCAAAACATATTGTGATGCCAATAGTAGGTTCTGGTCCGATAGAAACACGTGCGGCACCCTCCCTTGCAAGAGAGTCTGCCTTCTCGTTTCCTTCCATGCCAGAGTGACCAGGGATCCAGACCAGCAATACTTTATTGAGTTCTCCTATTGGGGAGAGTCTTTTTTCGCAGTCTAAAATCAATTTCGACGTTACACAGTGAGAGCTGAGTGCTTTCAAAGCCACTTGGCTGTCCGAGAAATTTTTTATTGTTCTATGTATGAGATTGGCTTGTTCCAATCTCTCCACACATGAAACCATGGAGACTATACATTTAATCTCCATGCATGAAACAATGGCGGAAATTCCTGCCTGAATTACGGTTGCATAGGATCCTAGTAAGGTTGAAATTTCTGTCCTAGGTCTGCGCCCGTATACACCTGCACCAGAGCCTGAGGGTCTTTTTGAGCCGTCTGTGCACCAATAGTTGTCTGCTCTTAATAGTTCATCCTTACGGAGGACCCATCCATCTTTATTTTGAATTAGGACGGTATAGGGCAGGTCGTAGATTACTGTTGAAGACATTATGTCAGAGGTCATTCCCAGAATACTGTGACTTTCAGTGTCCACTAGCATACTGCTTCATTCTGTATAAGCCTGATTTGTGCATTTAGAATTATGCGCAATTCTGTATGTTGTCCAAAAATATATGGAGAGGAGGTCGGTCCAGAAGGATTTCCATGGCTGCTGAAAGTGTGGAGCTGATAGCACCAGTGATTGACAGACAAGCCTGTCTCTGTAAACCAGAGAGCTTTGCTTGGGCCGTTCACTGTAAAGCTTTTGGCCACCAGGCATCATCTCCATATGAGATCGTTGGTCTAACGATCATCACATATATCCAATAGAATTGTTTGGGTCCCAGCCCCTAGATTTTCCACAGATCCAGCGACATGTTCACAAGGATACTGGCCTTATGGATAACTTTTTCCGAATGAGCGTTCCATGTAATTCTCGTATTAAGGATAATCCCCAAATATTTTACTTCCGCTGCAAATGGAATAACCTCACCATTGTAGGAAAGTGGTGGAAGATCCTCCAGCTTTCTTTTCCTAGTGAAGGGAACTATTACAGTTTTACCAGGATAAACAGACATCTGTTCCCTCTGACACCAACTGTGGACATCGTCCAACGTCTTTTGGAGGATATTATATGCTACCCTTCCTGACTTGGTCCTTTCCAAGATGAAAAGGTCGTCTGCATACGCCTGCAGCTCTACCCCTCTTCTTTCGAGAGTGCTAAGCAAGTTATACATCAACAGTGACCATAGTAGGGGAGATATTACTCCACCTTGTGGGCAGCCCATGGAATCCTTAAAGCTAATGGTCTCGTCCTGAAGAGTAGAACACATTCATAATAGAAAACATATTCAAAATGGCCGCTACCTCAAATTTTCGGATTTCATATTTGATAGAATACTCATAATTTCGGGTAATGGGTTTGATGATATAAAGGTTGGACAGTTTATACATTAAAACAGAAATCCAAGCATCTAATCCAATCAAAAAACTTTCTCAACTTAGAATCGGAATTTAAACATGCATATTCCATCCAAGTCAAGGTATCGTATTGAGGTGTGTTGGTGGGTGGCTATGGTGGCTAAAAATGTTATGTCGTTGTCGTTTCACCCTCAAGTCTTGTTGTAATCGAGGCCTTGACCATCTCTTGAACTTACTGTTGAATGGTCGACCGTTATAATTTTCATTATTCTTGGGAACAAAATGTTAACAAATAAAAATAAAACAAAAACTGGAACATAACGGAAAAAGGCTTGTGAACAGTGACGTAGCTATAGCTTTTACATGGGGGGGGCTGCGTTTTTTTATCTGATAGGTTTTGAGGGGGAAAGCTTTATTGAAGCTGCTGCCGGAAACTGTTTTCAGCTTTTTTTCGCGCTTTGGTTTGTATTTGACTGAAATAGAATCTAAAATGGTCCAATTACAAGCCAGCTTTCGTTTTTAAGAATATTCGAGTGAATTTTAGCATTATTTTGCCTTTTGTGTGCTTTTTCATGAATTTGAGGGTTTTTGACTTATTTCGATCACCGTTGACCGTTTCGAGATGTTACATGAAATTGAGAAGTTATTGGATAAAATAACGTCGAATTGCGTGTTTTCCTATCGTTTTAGACAGTTTTCAGCATTCTTTCGCGCTTTGATAGGTATTTGACTTGAATAGAACGGAAAATGGTCCAATTGTGAGCTAATTTTTGTTTTTAAGTATATTTCAGTGAATTTGTGCATTATTCAGTCTTTTTGTGTGCTTTTTCAATGGATTTGAGGGAGTCTAACTTATTTACCGTTGACCGTTTCGGGATGTATTTTCGTGAAATTGAGAGTATTTTCCATGGGAGGGTTTCAATCCCCAAACCCCCACCTTATATACGCCCCTGCTTGTAAAGCGGAAGTGTAGAGCAAAACGTGAAAAAGAGAGTAAAAGTAATGCAAGGCAGCACTGTAGACCACCTAGTTGTGGATTCAAGTTCGAAGATTTTTAAGGAAATACAAATCTACGTGGCAATAAGTCGATTGCAGTGTTTTAAAGGATTATTATATTGAGGAGTTAAATATCAACAAATTGACGGGATGAAACCTTGTAATAAAGAGGCACTAAAATAGAGCGAGAAAAAAAAAAAAAACAACAAAAGCTGGAAAATGAAATAATTTTAAGAAAATATCAAAGGTTCAAAAACTAAGATCGCGAGGCGTATCGTAACCATAGAGACTCTAGAGGCTCTAAAACAGACTCTGGAGTAGGAGCCGGAATATATGGGGTACAAAAGAAGATCACGATCTCTCTAAGCCTAGGGAAACATGCTACTGTCTAAGGGCATATTAATAGCGGTGCAATGCTGTGCAGAATAGTTGATGAGACAGGAGGTGGATAACCAAAGAATTGTCATCTACTCCAACAGTCAAGCAGCACTTTAGGCGATAAGCTCATATAGGATAACATCAAATCTGGTGTGGGAGTGTCGACAGGCACTCAACAGACCGGGTAGTCATAATAGAGTGACCTGGGTACCAGATCACCAAGGAATAAAAGGTAATGATTAGACCGATGAATTAGCCAAGCAGGGAGCAACGGAGGTCATGATATGGCCAAAACCTTCCTGTGGAATTGCTAAATGCCTAAGTAAAGAGAACATCCACAAATGGATAAACAAACAGGAAACAACCAGGCGTTACGATAGTGGTATGAAACCGCAGGACAAAGGTACGCTAAATTATTCCTTGAAAGCCCTTCGGCCAAACTGTCACACGACCTACTATGTCGTTGTGAAAGAAGAACTAAAAACGAAAAGAAAAAAATTTCACCACAGCGGTGAACCGAACTGCCATTCTTCAGGTTTAACTTTTAAATTTACCGTGCCCCTACCCTGCTGGCTATCGCCTAACCGGTTAAAATTATTCGAAGGTGGTATGAACATGGAGTTCGACTTTATTAAACATGAATATCTTTTTTTTATTAAACCAGAGAGAATTGAAGAGAATTAAAAGTGCGTTTGAACTTATTTTCTAACGACCTTTCCAAATCTGTTATTATTTTTTATGAACGCTATTTGGTGAAAAAGTTAGCTAGCCTTTGACAGTTTTGTACAGGAATCCCTATGTCGCATGCTATAAGTAACACAGTGTATATTGTCACTTATTATACTTTTGTGTTGTTACAGAGGAAAAAATACAGCTTTGGAGAGAATTTTCACAAAATAATATACCTTGTATGATTGGAAACATCCATAAAAATATTACGTATTATTTTCCTCCAGAACATCAACTATTTTTGATGGATATAAACTGTAATGAGTCGAACAATATTCTGAAACAAGTAAGTTTTCTGTGGTAACAAAAAAAATCGTACAATAGGCTGTACTTTGTTGTTTACGGTCCACTATTATTCATGAAAAGTGAATATTAATCTTATTATTATATTTATTCAAATAATACAAAAATATGCCCAGATACACGGAAAAATATCAGCATTTTGGAAGTTCTCAAGTATTTTCAGTTAAAAAAAGAAGCTGGTAATTATTAATTTCATAGCCGTTTCGAATTTGGCTGAATACAAACCTGATGATTTCATTTATCGAATTTTAGGTTAGCTATTCGTCAAAATAGCCAATAAAATAAACGACATACCGAAAACCCGGATATACGTCAAAAACGATGACGCACACCAAGAAGGCTATTGAATGTACTATACCTACTATTGTGTATGTGAATGAATATTTTGTAGAGTAACATAATTATCTCTCTTACAGGGTGAACAACTGAGCTTGTTCAATCAACCGTTTAGATGGATTTTACTGAGTCAAAACAACTACACGAATTTGAAAGATTTTTATTTTAGAATGGACAGTCAAATTTTTCTAGTAGAAAATCAAGAAGATCATATTTATCGTATTAAAGCTTTGTACAAACTTTCTAAGGATTCGCCGGAATTCTTAGAAAACCCTTTAGCAGAGTGGAATTCGAATAAGGGCTTCATAAAATTCAACGAACTTTCTTTTTCGAACAATAGAACTGATTTAAAGGGAATGAATTTGAATATATCCTACGTAGTTATAAATCCAGATACCTATAATCATCTTGAAGATTACAGGTACCTTAATAGTTATTTTCACTATGAGGGATGTAAGTAACATTTACTATTCGAGAAAGATTTTGGGCCCGAGCGACAGCGAGGGCTGGCAATAAAGCTCGAAATTGGTAAATATACTTATACAGATCGGGAAAAGTCTATTCGAGATTTACAATTTACACAAGTACGACAAGGAAAATATGAGAAAAACTACTTGAAAAAATAAGAAGAATAATTGTTCGTAGTCAGCGTTGGGCGTGTGTTCAGTTCCACCTACCAATCTGATTTGAAAGCAGCGTTGCCAGTTTAGAATGTTCGGTACTTTTTAAAGAATAAATAACTTATTTTGCGTTTGACTCTTAACATGGGATAAATCCATATTCATTGGGCTAAAATCAAGATTGGTAATGTTATTGACTTTTGAAAAATAGGTGAGATCAGCACAAATAAGAATAAAATGATATAGTTGGACAAAATACAATCTACAATAAATAAAATATATACACCGCTTTCGATTCAACAATTATTGGTATTAAACATTATTACCGACAAAAATTGGGAATACATTTTACAGATAAGTACATTTGACATCAGCTGTTAAAATGGATGGCAATGAATACAAGCCCATCGCTGACTGACTGCGCACAATTATTCTCCTCTCTCTTTCAACTAGTTTTTCTAATAATTTCCTTGTCGTATTTGTGTAAATCGTATGTCGCGAATGGAATTTTCGCTCTGTATATACGACAGTTATGTAGCGTAGATCTTCAAGAATAGAAGGACGTTGCAAATGAGATTTTATACAATATAACGAAGCCAGAAGTCTTCTACAGTTTTTTTGTGTGTTTTGGAAGTCGTTCTGATGCCAGGAGCACTGCAGCCTATTGGCTTATTGTACTCTACTCCCATATTCAGTCTACCCATCCAGTTATCCCCGTACCTTCGAGTAGACGATATAGGTCCATTGGATGTGTGCCATATACTTCAGGTGACACATTGGCTTCTCCGAAGTTTGTTTGTCTCATCGAGTCCAGTGCCTCACAGTCAGATAAGATATGGGTTACGGTCTCGGTCTCCATGCCACAAAGTCTGCAGATAAGGTCCCCGTTATATGACCCTATTTTATGCAGGTGATCTTTCGCCAGGGTATGACCCGTTAAATGACCTGTAATAATTCTTAGCTTATTCCTACTGATATTCAGAAGCTCTTCGGCCCGTTTTACACATGTGTCACCTGTTAAGCTTCTACTGTGTACCTGATTTGGAGGTATGTTTTCATTGTATCCATTTTTGTATTCGCCCTCGGACTACCTTCTTTGTGGTCCCAAGAGCTGATTCTGGTCCAGTATATGCTGTTGCTGCACCTCTTCCCGCGAGTTCATCAGCTTGTTCATTCCCAGAAATACCGTTATGTCCAATCTTACTTTAATGTGGTCTGCTAGTTCTTTCAGTTCTTTTTGACTTTCTTCTACCAGTCTGGATGTTACCTTGCGGCTATTTAAAGCTGCAAGGTCTGCCTGGCTATCAGTTAGTACGTTTATCCTATGAGTGTCAGTCCTTTGTTTGTTAATTCTGACACATTCTAGGATAGCATAAATATCTGCCTGAAATACAGAGGTATTCTCTCCTAGTGAGAAGGAGCATCTTGTGTTTCTCATTTCACTATACACTCCTGCTCCTGTCCCTTCCCCAGTCTGTGACCCGTCTGTGTACCAGGTCTCTCCTCGGGGAAACTTTAGTCTGCTTGGGTCTTGCCAGTCCTTTCTGTGAGGTATTTCTACCTTATAAATAGGACTGGAAAGAAGTCTAGTGGCCATATAGTCTGTTTCCATATCTAAAATAGCTCCTATGTCCTTAATGGATATGTGTCCTGATATAACTATTTTGTTGTTCAGGTTACTTTGCTGCCTAAATAGTCCCATTATTGCTTCCCCCATAATCACGAGGTGTGATTGAGGAAGGCCAAATGAGGCTTCTACTGCTGCCATTGGCGTGCTTCTCATGCACCCTGCAATACTGAGACAAGCAAGTCTTTGCACCTTGCCTAGTCTTCTACAGTACTTCAACAGTAACAGAAAAGTTGACTTACAGCCCGTCGTCAAGGACAATCAATACATTTGTGATAACTGTTACTCACGCCCTTCAAAACAGTGTCAAAATGCTTTATTTACAATATTGGAAAGAGAAAATAAGTTGTTATGTATCTAAGTTTTGTGTGCACTTTACTTTATTTCAGATACACTCACATCGATCCTTTGTTCAAGTTAAATTGGTTGATAATGAAGAATTTGTTGGGGATTTTAAATGCCACATCGACTTCTTTATTCACCACAACGTGGGGGTATAAGGATAGTAATACAAGTAAATTCACTGGAATGATTGGAGACGTACTATCAGACAATGCAGAAATTGGAGGTAAGTATCCATCCATCATTTAAAAATATATTATTAAGGAAGTGTTATCCGCAAAACGAAGGATTCAATAATTTACTATCTGTCAAATTGTGGCATGAAAACTGCAGGGAATATATATTACTATGTAACACAAATGTGCTCTTAAGACCCTCTCCACTACGATCTTTGCAGATATATAGTGTGTGGGCCCTCCTCATTCCTTCATACATTTTGGTTGTGGTCATCAGCCCAGGTAATTGAACTGCTAGCTATCTAGCTACTTCCGTTCCAGAAGCTTCGTTTCTTCTATATAGGCCACCAGTTTAACTGGAGGGATCTTCAGTAGTTGTGATAGTTGTGTTATTTACACTCCAAAGTGATTCTATCTGAGTCTTTGTTAGTTCTCACAGAAGCAGAGTATGTGAGTAGATGTTTCACCGTGGAGTTCACATTTTCTGCACATAGGTTCACTAACTGTGCCCATACTGTGCATATGCTTCCTCAGGGTACAGTGTCCAGTCATCAGGTCGGTAACTGTCTTCAAATTTCTCTTACCCAGTCTCAACAGCCTGGACGAGAGTCACTTGCCCACCTTATTCAGTAAAGTTTTAGTATGGAGGTGTCCTTAACTAGCCAGTTCCCGACTTCCCTCTCATGTGATTATTTGTGATTCTACAAAACGGATCCAGGCCTGTGAAGGCTACTCTTAAACCTTCTTTAGCTAACTGATCTGCCATTTCATTCCCTGCAATCCCAACATGTGCCGGCACATATATCAGACACACTTTGTTGTCTCTTGCCAGCAAGTTAAGGAGCATGTTTTTCACCAGTTTAGACCTAGTTGTTGGATTGCTGATAGCTTTAAGCAGAGCCTGACTGTCAGTGAGAAATTTAATTTTTTGACCGGTATATCCTTTTCTGATGTTTTCATCAATGCAGGCTATAACGGCAATCGTTTCTGCTTGAAACACATTTGTGTATCGACCAAGGCTGAGGAACAGTTTCTTTCTAGATCCAATTGTACCAGCCCCATGGTTTGTTTGTTCAGTGAATATTTTATCCGGTGACATGCTATCAAAACTCATAGGAAATATGTGTCTATATAGTACTGTCCCATTTATTTCAGTGTGTCCTCGAAAATTGTTTGGGGACCATAAGTCTCCGATTTCAGCATAAGAATTGCCATCACCACCTTCGCCCTTACAAAAAGTTCCAAAGGAGTTTAACAGGGGCTTCCACTGATGCCATTCCTGTTCTGTTCATTGCTCCAGTAATACCAAGGAGGGCTTGTCTTTGGATTGCAGTTAATATGTTCACTGCTGAGGACACTTCTGTCATCCTCCACCAGACTATTGTTCCATAGGTGATCGTTGGTCTTTTCACAGTTGTGTAAAGCTAGTGATCTACCTCAGGTCGTAGTCCCAGGCTGTATGCCCTCCGGTTATGCTAAAGTTTCTTGTCTACATCCATCCTTATTACTAGATTTCGAATGTCAAACCTCAGGTTCTCCATATATTGGTAGGGTTGTATTATTTCCTCTCCGATATTATTCATTTGTATGTTGAGTTTTTAATGCCCCGTCAGGAGCCCAACCAGAATCCTGATTGATCTATTCTGGCTCAGAAGATAATCTGTGAATTTTGGCAGGGGTTCTTTGATGAGCTCTTTGGCCTGCCTCATTTTTGGAGCATTTTTCCACTCGAGACTACTTTTCTTAACCAAGTACTGCCATTTGTTTTTTTTGCAACGGTTTCGCTATACCACAGGAAGGTTCTGAGCCATTGGGAGCAAATCATGCTCCTTCTAGGGCTAGTGAGTCTTCCTCTTCATTGCCTTTGAGATCGAAGAGGCCTGGTAGCCAGGCTAATGAGGCAAAATTTATGAGGATAGGAAAAGACCAGAAACAAATACACAAGAAAATAGAACAGGAAGAACTCAAATATCGAAGAATTTAGTTAGTGTTTAAATTCCAATTGTAAATTTAAACAGGAAAATTTGTTTCTCTTTCCAATGCTAATCATCTACCACGCGGTCCCTTTATTCATGTATAATCCTCACATACCATCTACTTACTCCCATTCTCCAAATAATTACGCACGCCCCTGTCGCATTCTTAACGTTGAAATAAAAACGTTTCAACAACTACCAAATAGTCAAAACACATCTCATCCTTTTCCCTCCCATTATTCCGTTTCTTTTCTCAAAACCAATCCGTTCTCAAAATATGCAATTCTCTAGCTAGAACGATCTACGTGACACCCCCTCTCTCGCGCCAGCCACACTTTTTAACGGACAATTTCTAAAAAACCGCCAAAACGGCAGAACGAGATCAGATATTGAAACAGTAACAACTATTAATTAACTACCTAGTAATTTTAACTTTTAACCGCTAATACCGGTAGCAAAAAAGCACCGGCTCTCAAGTTTATCGACAATAATCGAAGTATTGTATCGTATTTATATGAACCTTTAAGTGTTAATAATTGTATTGTTCATTGATACCTATAACAAGTTTTTGTGCTAATTAATTCATTGATGTGACACGTTTTGTGAAAAGTAATCCAATTGATTTAACAAATTTGTGCTAATTATTTCCCAGTGATGTAACCTGTTGTGCCTATGTTGTACAAAAGTATTGTTGTTTATTTGTCTGTTTCCTGGACAAAAATATAAACCAAAATTCGACATCCACGAGTTTTATTCACCAGCGACCCAGTCCACGAACAAAGAAAATAGCTTATTTTCTTCAGTTAGATAGGGAGGAAAATAACACACGTAGGAAGCGATACTTTGGAATGACTGAAATATCTTCTTTTAGGAAATTTGATGCTCTACAAAAAAGGTCTACTATAATTTTTTGATTTTTCACTCCTTTCAAAGTTATTCCTGGTTAAGACTAAATAAGTAAACGCTACAATCAAGTTTATGGAAAAATTTCATGGTTTATTTTAAATTTGTTTATGCAAAGAATTACTAATACACAGATTGCGAAAATTCTATTCGCGACATACGATTTACACAAGTACGACAAGGAGAATATTAGAAAAACTAGTTGAAAGAGAGAGAAGAATAATTGTGCGCAGTCAGCGATAGGCGTGTGCTCAGTGCAACCCATTTTTACCGCTGTTGACAAATGTACTTATCTGTAAAAGTTTTTCCAATTTTTGTCGGCAACAACTATGTTAAATATACCAATAATAATTGTTAAATCGAAAGCAGTGTATAGATGTTATTTATTGCAGATTGTAATTTGTCCAAATTATTTCTTCAACTTTATTATTTTATTCTTATCTGTGTTAATCTCAGTTATTTCTCAAAAGTCAATAATATTATCAATCTTGATTATCTCCCACTATAAATACGGCGTTATCCCGTGCTAAAAGTCAAAGGCAAAATAAGTTATTTATTCTATTCCTTAGAAAGTACCAATCCTTCTAAACTGGCAACGCTGCTTTCATATCAGATTGGTAGCTGGAACTGAAATCACGCCCAACGCTGACTGCGAACAATTATTCTTCTCACTCTTTCAAGTAGTTTTTTCTTATATTTTCCCTGTCGTTCTTGTGTATTTCTTATGCATCGAATAGACTTTTCGCGATCTGTATATTTAAATAAAATACCAAAAATCTGTTCCCTTTCACATTCAACTGAGATGAAAAAAAAAAGAGTCAGGAGTATATTATTACCCTGAGCTGTCAGTTGTCAAACAAATCGCGGCAAATTCAAAACTGGGTTCAATTTACCTTCCTTATTATCTTTTTACAGGTACAGCGCTATTTTTCACAATCGATAGGATAGATATAATAGATTATATAGCACCAAGTAATCCGACTTACCTGAAATTCATCTTCAAGGCTCCACCGGTATCCTACGTTTCGAACGTATTCACTTTACCTTTCGCCACCGACGTTTGGTACAGCTGCTTCGGTTTGGTTCCGCTCATTTTTATAGCCATGTATATCATAGTAAAATGGGAGTGGAAAGATCCAACTTTCAAGAAAAAAGTGGAAGAAACAAATCCAAACTCCATATCGCCGTTAAGACCGGGTTTTTTCGATATTTTGGTGATGGAATTAGGCGCAATAACTCAACAAGGTGCTGAATCAGAACCAAAAAGTAACGCTGGTCGTATAGCTACTGTTTTCACCTTCATAGCTGCTATGTTTTTGTATACTTCTTATTCGGCTAATATTGTTGCTATTTTACAAAGTTCCACGGAGAGTATTAGAACTTTGGAAGATTTGTTGAGCTCCAGGATATCTCTTGGAGTAGAGGACATTGTTTATGCTCATCATTACTTTGAAGTGAGTTTTTCTGGGTAAAATAGTTATTTGGATATTAAGGGCGAAAAATAACAAATTGCCGCTTGAGAAAGCGGCAATTTTACTTTACACTTGAAGAACACACTAATTTTTTCAACAGTCGTGCCTAAAATGACTAGTTATTATATTGTTTATGCTCATTACTACATTGAAGTGAGTTTATCTTGGTAAAATAGTTATTTGTGTATTGAGAGCGTAAAGTAGAATATTTTCACTTGAGAGAGCGGTAATTTTACTTAACGCTCGAAGAACACACCTAATTTTCTCAACATTCCTGCGTGAAATGACTAATTACTATATTGTTTATGCTCATTACTAATTTTTTTTTCTTGGTAAAATAGTTTTTTGTTAATTCAGAGCGTGCAGTAACAAATTGCCGCATGAGAAAGCGGCAATTTTACTTTACGCTCGAAGAACACACCTAATTTTTTCAACAGTCGTGTCTAAAATGACTAACTAGTATATTTTTTATGCTCATTACTACTTTAAAGTGAGTTTTTCTGGGTAAAATAGTTACTTGTGTATTAAGAGCGTAAAGTTACAGATTGCCATTCGAGAAAGCTATAATTTTACTTTACACTCAAAGAAAATACCTAATTTTTTCAACAGTCGTGCCTAAAATGACTAATTACTATATTGTTTATGCTCATTACTACTTTAAAGTGAGTTTTTCTTGGTAAAATAGTTATTTGTATATTAAGAGCGTGAAGTAACAAATTGCCACTTGGAAAAGCGATAATTTCACTTTACGCTCACAGAACACACCTAAGTTCTTCAACAGTGGTACCTAAAATGATTAATTACTATAGTATATTACGTAACGTGTGTGGTAAGAAGCACGAGGCCGCGTAGCGGCGAGTGCGTAACTCCGTGAGTGCGTAAAATTTTTCACAACACGAGTTACGTACTATACTTTACCTACGACCTACTTGTACTTGTATTTATAAGAAGCATAAGAAATAACAGTTACATAGTTAGAGGTGCTTGGTAAACTCCATCTCTTACTCTATTACCAATGAAAGAAGCACATTAAAGAACTAACGTGGCCATATCGAATGTTTTCGAATAGTAGATTTTGTATAAAATGGCGACGTTTATTGACAGTTGCTAATATTTTGCTAGGGAAGCCGTGCAATTTACTTTACAGCTGTGCGTTTTTTTACAGTGCGTAATAGACATCATTACATTGATGCCGACTGTGTGTTATTGACTGATTACAGGGGGGGTCGTAGGTGAAAGTGTTTATGCTCATCACAGTTTTTCTGGGTAAAATAGTTATTTGTGTATTAAGAGCGTAAAGTAACAAATTGCCGCTTGAGAAAACGGCTTTCTGTTACTTTACGCTCAAAGAACACACTTAATTTTTTCAACAGACGCCCCTAAAATGACTGATTACTATATTGTTTATGCTCAATACTACTTTAAAGTGAGTTTTTTTTTTGGTAAAATAGTTATTTGGGTATTATGAGCGTGAAGTAACAGATTGCTACTTGAGAAAGCGATAATTTTACGTTACGTTCCAAGAACACACTTAATTTTTCCAACAGTCGTGCCTAAAATGACTAATTATTATATTGTTTATGCTCATTACCACTTTAAAGTGAGTTTTTTTTGATAAAATAGTTATTTGGGCATTAAGGGTTCTATTCTGTAAGTATGTACGATGCCGTTGATGAACGAATATCGTTTACGAACGATAAATGTTATTCTCTATCCAAAATGCTAACGAATTTATCGTTAGAAATTGCCGTTTATGAACGACAGCCAGAAACGTCACTTTGGATATAAAAATTTGTCTATTTTTGTGATAAGATTAATCATTTCGGTGAAAATTATGGAAATTGAGCGAAGGTACCTATGGTGTAGTTATTTAATATTTAACAAGAAATATTCAAATCGAATATTTTCAAGTATAAATTCGTAGCCTCAGCTCATTGACATATAAATGTCAATGTCTCTGCTAAGCTTTTAATTCATTCAACCATAACAAAGAGCCATATCCTCAAATTGCAGTTGAAAGTTGAACAACGTTGTCACATTGCAAACTATTTCAAAGTTGGTAAAAATATTGACATGAAAAACGTAAAAAAACTATCACAGTCCTTTATTATTCACATTTATAGGTTTATGCAGTACATCAACCTTCGGATGCCGGAGAGGGTACATTGTGTACCCCACATTTTTTTTTGCTTTAAAACTCTCAAAATATTATATATTTTCATTATTACTTATATCTAAATAATAAAAAAGCATTATTTGTTTTTGAATATAATTTTAATAGCATATTCGATACAAATATAATCAAGAAATACAAAAAATAATATTTCACATGACGAAGTTAATTAGAAAATTCTGGATCCAATAAACTACATTTTGAACAAATTTTTGATTTCGTAGTTACATGATGATCAGGACAAACAAAGTTTCTGCATCTGTCACACTTACTTCTGCTCTTCTTGTCATATTTTCTAGGGCAGAGTGATTGCCCTCGATTCTTGTACAATATGTACCCCACCTAATTATTTTCACATTTATTTAAAAAAATAAGAAAAAACTGTTTTTTTTTATATATGTACTGATAAATGAGGGTCCAACTGAGGATTACTCAGCAGAATTTTTTGATTCTAAGCAAAATGCAAAAAATACGCCCAAAAAACAGTATGTGGGGTACATTTGTACCCCCCTCCGGCATCCGAAGGTTAAATAACATAGTAGTGTAGATTTGGAAAACATTAACGGATATGTATTTATATAGAATGGATATTAGCTATGATATTCGTCACTGAATTATAATGTTTTTCAAAAATCTGACAACGCTGTGATATTTTGCTCTACTACCCATTTGAAAATGTCCAGCTTTCGTTAAAATCAGAAAGTGATCAACGAAAAAGATACAGAATAACGTTTCAAAATTTTCGTTCACACTTCCAATCGTTTGTAAACGAAACCGTTGCTGAACGAAATATTACTGAATAGACGCATTAGAGCGTAAAGTAACAGTTTGCCGCTTGAGAAAGCGGCTATTTCACTATACGCTCAAAGAACACACCTATATTTTTTCAGCAGTCGTGCCTAAAATGATTAGTTACTATATTACTGGATTGTTACTTCACGCTCTAGTGCAAAAAAGGAATCCATGACGACGAAAAATAATTTACAAAAGTCAAGTTACCAAATAATATTATACTATTTACTTTATTATTCATTTGAATAAGCAATTTGATGAAATCGCGAGAGAAAAAGATTATTTTTTTGCTCTAGAGCGTGAAGTAACAACCCTCGGCATTTGTCGACTTTACGCTTAGCCACGAATGTAGGAAAAAGAGTTCTACTTACTTCTTCCTTTATAGACCGCAAGTGAGCCTACGAGAAAAGCTATTTATCAACAAAAAATCGCGCCTGAAGGACAAAAGCCGAATTTTATGACTAAGCAAGAAGGTATCCGTAGATTACAAAAAGGTTTTTTTGCTTTCCACGTTGAACTTTCGTCTGGGTATAAAATTATTGGAGAAACTTTTCAGGAAAGTGAAAAATGTGGTTTGAAGGAAATTGACTTTATAAATGTGATAGAACCGTGGATTTCTATAAAGAAAAAATCTGCTTATAAGGAAATTATTAAAGTTGGGTAAGTGTGGTCGACAGTTTTACTATGTGGGTAGGTATAGTCAAAAGCGCTCTTATCGTGAGGGTTCAAAGGTCACTAACCATATGTATCAAATCAGAAGACACAAAGGTTACCAAAATGTGAGATTACAAATCTACTATCAGATTGAGTATCATTTTTTTTTGCTTGAGGATGCAAAAAAACGATAAATTGCTTCTTAATATCCATATTGTCACTTTGAAGTGTCAAAGTCACCAAACTGACATATTTAAATAAAAACTTCGCTGGTGAAAGACTTTTTATAATTGCTGAAAACTAAATACATAATAATATCCCGTTTGTCTCATTCATCTTACGGATTTTCTTTGGAAGTTATGATTAAACGCAATAAAAGAAAACAAAAACGGTGAGTGTTGAATCGCATGACCCGTATAATAAGACAGCATTTGACTATATGTTTTTCTCCTCCCCTATCGGAAAACCAATTACTTAGGATCTTTGGAATACACACCTCAATTTTTCCCTGCCAGGCTTCTGCAAATCATTAGAGCCATTTTTGCTTTGTATGTAATCTACTTTTCGTGTTTGTTACACAGGAGTTCACTGTCTAGAGCCTCTTGTCTCCATTTAACCTTACTCCCATCAAGTTTAACGGTTTTGAAGTTGTCTCTTTTTCTTAGTGAAGGCTTTTAAGATGGTTTTGGTGGGACTTGATGTTAAGTTCAACTTGCCTACACCAGCTATTTTAACAATCTGTATGTATGTTTGTTTGTAACCAACTCCTTTGGACTCGATTTCAACCCACTTTGAACGAACAGATTTTATTCAAACTTTGTGCACTTGTCAAGGACCGATAACAATACAATATGTGATAGAATATAGAATGTTCCATTCATAACGTAACCTTTAAACTCTATTGTTACCCACCTGAAACATTCAGATTAATTTGAATTTTTTTGCACACATTGACTTGGCATCGAGTTTGAAAAAAACTAAAAAGAAGAATAATTACATCTTTTTTCCAGGATCATGATCTTTTGGATTAAAAAATTGACAAATTTCGATCTTTCTTCAAATGCAAGTTCTTCCATACATTCAAAAAATTCTTAATAAATAATGTATAATTAAAAAAGTGCCCTAGGGACAAAATTGAAGCTTTGTGAACTGTACAGTATAGAAACTAATCATTTTTATTTAGAGACAATTTTTAAAAGCTGTTAAAAATCTGCGCGCTCCAAAAACAATTTCCTGTGTCTAAACGAAGTGACAGAAGTAAAACTTTTGCTTTTAAAAACTTTTCATCATTCAAAAAAGATCATAACGTTTGAGTACTGCTGAAATTTGTGACGAACAGACCACCCTATCGCTATAAGTTTATAATCCGGGTGGTAAACTAAAAGCGGCCGTACTATAGTAGTTATTTTAAGTTATTCAAAGGCAGGTTTTGATGTTGACATTTCTTAGTTGATAAGTGCCTAACCTCAATTATTAGGTTAGGTTAGGTTCTATGTGAGTGGGGCTTTCTCGCCACCTCCACTGCGACTTTCGTTGGGTCTATTGTGGCTCATCGCTAGGGATTACAATTCACCCCACAAGCCTGTTCTTCTGACGAAGTCCATGGTTGTATTTCCAAGTAACACAATAAGCATCGAAGTAGATTTAAAATCGACTTTTGTGTCACCCTTGAAGCTAATAGGCAATTAAAACCGTCAACTAAAGCTTCTACATATAGCATTCATTACGTAATCGCTGCCTAAGGGGAGCGCGCGGTTTGGCCTTAAAGTAGATTTGGAAGCTTATTAGCAATTCAACCTGTAGGCCTAAATAGCCATTCATTGGCACCAAAAGATAATTTTATTAGATTTGATTGCCAACATTGGCTGTCAAAGCTATATAAAGAAGCAGTCGTTCAGTCCAGAAATGGCTTCCAATGCTTTGAATGATCATGCGCAGTTGAACATTTCTCGTGAGAATGTAATGAAGTTTTGTTTTGGATAAATATTAGATTTATATTGGAAATTTATGCCAACAGTTATGTAGGTGTTCACAAAAACAAACATCGTCAACTGTTATGCCTTCTTTCCTTCAATATATTATGACAATTATTATTGTTTTTGAAACTGGAAAATATCATTGTGAACCATCAGAAATCTCTGCAAACCTTAATTTTCTGTAAAATGTGAATGAAACAGTTCCTGAAAACAGAGGGGCCAGTGTTAACTGTGAGCAAAATATACTTTATAACTTAAATTATTTTATTATAAATTACGGTGTTGCCATATTCAACTTTTATCAATGAATTATATACATCCAATTGAAATTAGTATTTTATAGTATTTTTAGTTGGGTTGATTGATAATATTATATTTGATGGATTAAATTGTTTTATCTTTCCCAGATTTTCTGAAATTTGTATCCCAGTTTGAAAACAAATAATGTTCTGAACCAGATTATTTGCATATTCTATATATAAAAATAGTATTATATACCTATCAATATATAAGTATAAAAACTATGGCAACATTGCTCATTATCGTGAGCAAACGGTTCAGCCATGTCTTTATTGTATTTAATAAGCATTTTTTCATGCCAATACGAAGCTTTATGGAATTAAAAGCTAGATAGCTGTTTGTATTGCCTGTAGTACGCACCTATTCGTCCAAATTTCCGTAGTTTTGTAATTTTCTATTAATTTTTATTCCAATCTTTTTCTCCATGTTCTGTAATGATTTCTGGAAAATCATGAAACCTTTCAACTGAATTGAGATTCACAATTACATTAAGGTTATCAATACTGTGGTTTTTTTGGAATTAATCAATTTTCATTTAAAGTTAAATAATTAATTCCAATACAAAACTTTATAGTATTGCTTATAAATGGCACTCATTGATGCACTTAAATGCATTTTATGACCACACTAAATTCCAATTTGACTATTAATTTTTTTTGGATTTTTTAAAGTCATTATCTCTATTTTTTGGCTACTTTTCATGACTTACTAGCAAACATTGCTACTTGGTTGGAATATTTAGTCTTAAACAAGATAACACGTCTTTCAAGAAAGTCTGGAATTATTCTATAAAATGATGCTTAGAATATGCTAAACTTTATCATTTTTTCTGAATTATATGCTTCGAACTAGCATTATTTGCTTGGTAAATGGAATGTGTTACTTGTGTTTGGTGATACTTTTTTGAAGTCGATCGGCTCTAAGGTACTAAAACCGAATATGTTATACCTTACCGTGCCCAAGTCTGGGTATGAGCATACTATGTGCTCCGCAGTTTCGTCCTCCAAATAACAGAACCGACAGTCCGAGGTCTGAACCAGACTCATCTTCTTTAGGTGGTAATTTAGTCGACAATGTCCTGTAAGCAGTACCGACAGAATGCGTGGGTTTGTTCTACTCCATTCCAGGATCTGCTTATTTTTTGTACTCGAAGGGTAGTATACGAGAGAGAGTGAGAGAGCCCCGGTAAGTCTGTCCAGTACGAGTAGGTTTCCCTCTCCGCCCAGGTAGCTATGGCTGATCAATCATTGCTTTCCGCAATGCCAACAAATGGTTCAGGTCCGATAAATAAAGTCTCTGATCCCTTTTTTGCCAGAGTGTCGGCCTCCTTATTGCCCTCCACTCCACTCCACAGTATGTTCTTTTTTACATTAGGTTGATTCATCAGCTCTTTTGCAGCCAGTAAAATGGCGTTTACTTCAGCCTAACCTCAATTATTATAGAATTAGTTTATTTACAGTTTACTGCAAATAAGTTGTCATTTTAGTTAAGTGTGTTATCACTGAACTGGGAACTGGGAACACTTTTTTATTTTCTGCTTGAAAAATCCCTTTTATATATTTTAGATTCAGGAAAATGCTGGAAATGGGAATACAAAGAAGAGAAATAAATCGTATTTACACCAAAAAGCCGGTTTGTCAAAGTAATGGAAATAACTTTGGAAGTGCTGGTTTTTTAGATTGTTACGCTGCCTTTTTGTTATTCGGAATTGGTATTACTTTGAGTTTATTGATTTTAGTTTTTGAGAATCTGGTGGATAAAAAGATTAAATCGAGAGAGATTTCTGGCAATATTAAATTTTCATCTTCTGGTGGTGGAAAACTGAGTGAAAATAATATTGCAGTAATCAGTTTTATTAATTAGATTAAATAGTGTTTTTATTAGGTGCACAATGTTGTAGATTATTGGGTGATTATATAAATTTGATCATCTGTGTATATATTTTTAAGTAACTTCACCTTTTGAACGTGTATAAAGAGACAAGGTAATTTAGAAAATAAAAAATTCCATTTAGGTACTCCCCAAAGTGCCAATGTAGTGGGCGTCAAAAAAAAAGTAAATAAAGCCAAAAATTGAATGGATGAGGCTTTTACTTGATGTAGATCCATAGTAAGTTATGAAATCAAACAATTTTATTTTGTTTAATCTACATTGTATTTAAACATAAAGTGACGCGTTTCGCTAACACAGTAGCTTTTTCAAACGAATGGAGGTATAATGAGAATCTTTCTATTTATACAGTGCCTTAATACTAAATTATACGGATATTTAACAATAAAATTATAATCTATTTACAAGGAAATGAAATGAATTTGTCCAAATATGGGATTAACTAAAGTATTTAACAAGTTTACTTGGAAACTCATTCACAACCATCCTACAGGAATCTTTCTAGGTAAAAAGGTTTAATAATGGAGAATTGTTAATATCAAGTTGCTCATTAAGAAGATTATCTGAATATTTGTTTTTATTTATCTCTAGGGCTTCTAAAAGATTTAATTTGAAGGATTTAGTTTCTATATGCAAAATTTCAAAATTTGAATCGAAAGAGTTTTGGTTTGCTAATAAATGATTTGAATAGAATCTAATTTTTGATTGTTATAACTACGTTTGTGTTTTGAAATTCTAGTTTTAAAATTCCTAAAAGTTCTACCTATATAAATTTTATCACAGTCTTCATTACCACATTTTAATTTATAAACTCCTGATTTATTTGGTTTTGAAGATTTGGATTCGTTGTTTTTAATGAATTTGGATAAATTGTTGTCAGTTTTGAAGCAAATATTCAAGTCTAAGGTTCCTAAAAATGATTTTATTTTTAAGGATGGCATTCCAAAGTAAGTTAAGCTTTTAAATTGGTTATTTTTGTTTCCATCAGAAGGAAATACTTGTTCTAGAGTATGTTTTCGTATCTTTTTATTTATGATGTTGTCAATTAAATTTGGATCGTAATTATTATTAACCGCTATTTGCTTTATTATATTTAGTTCTTTATTGTGATTGTCAATATTCAATGGAACTGTTGAAAGTCTATGTATTATACTGTTGAAAGCTGTTAATTTATGACTGATTGGGTGGACTGAACTATTATGAATTGTAATGTCTGTATGTGATGGTTTGTGAAATATAGAAAAGTCATGTCTATTATTTATATTTGAAATTGTAAGATCTAGAAAGTTTATGGACTTATTTTGTTCAATTTCTACTGTAGATTTGATATTTTTATGTATTATGTTAATGTGAGTAATGAAGTTATCTAATTGTCTCGTAGTACCAGTGGAGCAAGCTAAAATGTCATCAACATATCGGAGCCAGTAAACAATTTTTTTACTAAGGGGGTGTTTATGAATTATCTTTTCTATATTATCCATGAAAATTTCTGATAATAGGGGACTGAGAGGGTTGCCCATAATCAAACCCTCTTTACTGCTATAAACCTTTCCGTTGAAATGGAAATAATTTTGATTTAAACAAACTCTTAATAAATTTATAATATCAGACTGAATTATGGGATTAGTATTATTGTAAGTGAGCAAGTTATAAACAAGAGTGATAGTTTCATATATACATATATATACAGGGTGAATCACGACTAACGGGACGGAGGTTTATGGCGAAATGGTAAAAAATTTGGAATGTTTGTCACCTTGGTAGTTTGTACATTCATATAGGCTACATTTTAAAATTATTTTGAAATATACAGGATGTTCCAATAAAGTGTGGCGTATCAAAGTTATATTTTTTCTTATGGAACACCCTATATTTGATAACGTTTTCTGATTGTACTCAAAAAATAAAGTAATGTTTCATAATGGTTCCCTATACCTAAATACAGAGGGTTCCGAGTTATGCTGACTTTTTTAAAAATGTTAACATTTCGAAAAAAATTAATAACTCATTGATATAATAAATTCTAGCGAATTTCCTCTCACAGCTCAATAGTCGGATATTCGTAGAATGTATTCCACGATTGAGTACTAAACATCTCTTTACAGGGTGTTCAGAATTATCAGTTGAATTATTAGATCATTAAATGTGTTATAACGGGCTTATTTCATATGGAACACCCTGTATTTCAATAATTCATCATATTCAAAAAAATGT
>CAJUYH010005975.1:0-12310 GCA_910591685.1 Galerucella tenella
TACAATTTGACAGGGTGAACAGTTTTTAATACAATTTTCAATTTTAGACTTAATAATTTGAAATGTTCCAAAGCTTGACCTAAATATTGCGCAAGAAATTGTCTAATCTAAAATGACCTTAAAATGAAGCAAGTTTTGAAAAACTTAATTTTTATTTTACACCATGGAAGGTTTCAATATATGGTTTGTTAAGCTTTTGTATACATTGGCTAAAATATAACTATATTTGTTGGAGGTGTCGGAAAAAAAGCGTTCTGGAAGCTTTCAACGAAAAGGCTGCCTAAGCCATTTGAGATATAACAAAATAATGTATGGTGGAATTGTGTATTTAATATAGATCTACAGAAAAGTCCGTGATAGCATGTCTGTCTCTTAAGGATAACATACTATATCCATATCATATTACGAAATGAGATGGGAAATTTGTCAAACGAGGCCGTTAGGTCGAATTTGATAACCCATTGAATACCGTAATATGAATTTACGATACGAAAATGGTACAATATTTTACCTACTACCAATAATGTTAATTATTCACTCAAAATTAGTCAATATTCCTAAAATTAATGATATTAGAATCATGTAACAAGCAAGCGTTGCGCTCATTGTAGATTTATTTTGCGAACTGTCAATGTTGACGCGTTCACTTCAGTTTGGTATAATTGTATCGACTTGAGTTCCGACTATGAAAGTGTGGATTCTGATATAGAACTTGCTGCAAATAACGCAATACAAACCCTAGTACCCGCTAAATCCCGCAATAGATACGAAAAAGAATATAAGCGATTCGAAGACTGGTGCATTCTGCAAACTGTCAACTTTGACACGTTCATTCCAATTAATTTTACTTCACCACACTAGTGCGGTAAAGTATCTCATTACGAAACTCATATCAATATCGTAATGTTTGATATTACATATTGGTAGTAGGTAATAGTATATTACATAACAAGAGTTGTAAGTTGCTTATTACATGCGAATAGAAAAGTTGCGCACGAGCCGCGTAGCGGCAAGTGTGGTAATTCTATAAGCATGTAATAAGCTTACAACTCTAGTTGTGTACTAGACTTTTTCTACGAACAACTTCATTAATAAAAATAAAACGCATGGAATTTACTAGTGTGAGAGTAGAAAAAAGCTATTTACACAAATACGGTTATTCCTCATCATTTCGAATAAGTTAGAGGCTTGAAGCATTGCATGCACATTATTTTTCTCTTCTACACCATGTAATTTAAATGAATCTCAAGAAATGTAATCGCAAAAAATTACGAACGCCAGAATGAAGCGCCGAATCTCAAAAAGTTCCCATGATTCCCTCAGAATTGCCTTCTGGAGAGACAATTAATAAATCGCAGGGTCAAACATAAAATGGTGCGGAAGTAGACTTGCTTTTTGCACAGACAATTGTATGTTGCCCTATCACGTGTTGCTTCAAAATAAAATTTGTCGTATACAAAGAAAAATTAAAATTTTCAAAATAATGTACCTAAAAACTAATCTAAATGTCTTCTGTTTTGTTCACCTCGTGAAAAATTGCCTCTCGAAGCCGGGGCGGGCTGCTAGTTTCAACATAATATTCTTCCATGTATCGCATAGATCGAGCATTTAACTGTTAAATGCCATTTCGAATTTCTAATTCGATAGAATGAAAATCGATTTTATCCGTAGCAAAGAGAATTTTTCAACGCCGAAGCTCCTGAATGGAAACAGGATATGAGATTTGCAGGGACAGGAGATTGAAAAGTGGTTCCTGCCAGCTATCCTCTAATGTTACTGTCACACATCCTCCTTCTCTATATACGACTATTTCTCTTATTATGAAATACCAAAAAAAATAGTTTTCAGTACAGTTTTGGTTGTCACATTCTATTAAGATCTTCATATTTACCCCGAATTTCAAGGCAGGTCCTGTCTAATAATATAGTCAACAGCGCTCTTAGATATCATTTCGAACTCGAACTCGTCTTCTGAATCAGATTGAGAACTAAATAGAGAATCAATCAGTGCAATAGCAGCTGTCATGTTTCAGAGCTGTCCAAGCTTCAACGTGAAAACTACCATCGTATTCTTTGTACGGTCTCGCCGTGACTAGCTACACTCTGAGTCTTATTTTGCGCCGAACTCGCGCTAGCAGTGACTCACGCTGCGTCACCTCACCAAGCTGCGTCTCATTTTGCGGCTGGCCTTACGGTTAGCCCTGTCCACTATTGCAAGATCGATGTACGTTCATGAAATTCGCGTCCCGTACACTCCTATCCCTGTCCCTTCTATCTAAAAAAAAATAAGAGCTCACTCATTAAAGTTAAAAATTTTAGATTGATTTAAATTATGCTCCAATAAAAATTGGTCCAGTTACGCTTATGGTTTGGGATATTCCTCATATTTCACGTACTCTTTGTGTTTTGTTTGTTTATAATGGTGTGTAGTAATAAGTAAAAGATGGAAAATTTCATTGTTTCAACAACAAACTATTAGTAGTGTGTTCATGGAACTGTAAAATGGATACTTTGTTATTTATGGTGGCGCAATTATATGCTTTTTGAGTTTTATCACTTTTTCTATCAATAAATCTAAATATTTTAAGCTACCTTGTATGTGAAATAATGTTTTTTTTGTCGATTTTTTGCTTGCAAATAAAATTGGAACAACTTAATGTCTCTTAAATCCTTTTTACAAGTGTCTTGAAATTGTATGAAATTTTGGTGTTCACTGTATTCTAAACAGGCAATATTTTTACTACAATATGTGGCTTGCTTTATTGGCAATATAGCCCAGCACAGCAATATTGATAATATTTCAATTTTATTATTCAAAAATGCAACAATAATCAATTTATTAAAATCAATTAACTGAATATACTGAAATTAATTTAAAAAAAAACAACTATAAAGTTCTAAAAGATGAGAGATTATCCTCTTCATTGATGCAGACTTGAAGACGGTCTTCAAAAGATCGACTTAAATCTATAAAAAATGCGAAGCCAATGATAAGGAGTTCTTTAAGTCAGGTATTTGCAAACATGCTTGGGAAGAGGGGCATAAAATTCAATAAAATTGAAAGAGCCCAATAATAAAAGACGAAAAATCAAAGAAAGTGCTTTGATAAACCTAATTCAGATAAATGTGTAGCTAGTATTTCAGCCGAATGTAGTCAAATTTGGTTACCAATGTAAGAAAGAGAAATTTCCAATAATTAATTACCTGCGTTATCAGGATAGCATCATAAGTTTTTATCCAGGTTTTCTTATGATTTATCATTGGAATAGTTGTTAATCGATACACACACACTTCAATACACAAAACCACCAAACTGAGTTATACATATTTTAAAAACTAAAATAATCATAGACAAAAAAGTAACAACATTTCCAAAATAAGCGAAAAAAAGCGCTATCCCAATAAAAACCGTTCCTGGAACGTGCACTTCACTGGATTCCATTTCTAGTAGACTATCATATCGTTAGAATATCATAAAATAATTTTTATTTCACATTTCACCAGAGATATGATCTACTATGAATGGACCTTAATAAAATTTTACAACAAAGTTTTGTAGTCTTAAACTTCAAAATATTATTGATTGTCTAGTTGTCAAATTTTTTTCGTTGTGTCAGATAGGGACCAAAAATTATTTCATTACTAGGTAATCTTGACAACGGTAGCTGAAACGCTACCGAAACGTCGAAATAAAAAATAAAAAAACAATATTGTGGTTTGATTCTCAAAACAATAAGAGAAAAAAGAATAAGTAATGCCACAAGAAACTTACAGAAGACAATGTATTCAAGTTTGGCCTCGCCCTGTATACAGTTTTTCTTATTATATGTGAATCATGCTAATAGACGACCATCACATACGGATTGCTATGAAATGTTTATTATAAATTGCGCAGTTTAAAGTATACGGGGTGTTGAACACATTACAATTTTCAGGAAAAAGTAGTCACAACCATACACTGTTATTTATAAGATGCGACATAGGAATTCCTGTACAAAACTGTCTAACGCGAGATAACTTTTTGACCAAAAATAGCGTTCATACAAAAAATAACAGATTTGGAAAGGTCGTTGAAAAATAAGTTCAAATGCACTTTTAATTTTTTTGGTTTTTATTCTTTTTCTACAATTTTTGTTTGCAAAACATTAAATTTAAAATAAAGCAAAGCTATTGGTTGAATAATTGAATAGATGAGGCTTTTACTTGATGTACTTAGATCTATAGTAAATTATGAAAAAAACAATTTTATTTTGTTAAATCTACATTATATTTAAACTTAAAGTTGTGACGCGTTTCGCTAACACAGTAGCTTTTTCAAACGAATGGAGGTATAATTATATGTATGTATATTATATGTGTGTAGATTTAACAAAATAAAATTGTTTGATTTCATAACAAAACTATTGGTTCCAAAAATTGATTTCTTTAATAATGTACCGCGGAACTTTTATGATCTTTTGCGACACTGTTTAGCAGCAAACGGAGAACAATTTAAGCATTTAATAAAACTTGAACTTGAAAAATTGAACTTATTTTTCAACGACCTCTCCAAATCTGTTATTATTTTTCATGAACGATATTTGTTAAAAAAATTATCTTGCCTTTGACAGCTTTGTACAGGAATCCCTATGTCGCATCTTATAAATAACACAGTGTATATCATTGCAATAGTGAAGTCAAGAAAAATTCACATTTGAAGCGGAATACAGGGGGTCCAGTTAAAAAAAATTAATCTTGCTTTATGTTTGTGAAGACCATTTTAATGCAAGTACCTACTTCTATGCTTGTAATTTTTTTTTTAAATAGTTTGCGGTTATGTGCCTATATGTCTAGGAATCAACCCTAAAAACATCATTTCCTTACGACCACACATCGAAATATGGTTGGTATATATAAAAATAAAACATAGTTTAAATCGTACTTACGATAATGCTTTAACTCCTCTTGTTTCCTCTGCATTAAAGCAGCTGTTTGACTTCATAAATTCAAGCAGCATAAATGAGTCTACTTTGGGCAAGTTATCAGTTTGTGCTTTTACAAAACCTTCGCTAGCCATATCTTTACTCACAAAATATGAAAGAATCGTCACTGAACACTGAACTAGTAAAAAATATATATATATTCTTCCAAAAGTTTTAAAATATCCTCGGAAATATCGAATATTTATGTCCACTTTCCACTTTACGTTGACTTTTAGAAATAAAAAAAAGCACACACAAACACGTAATGGTCTCAAACAAACATATAAATGATATTTTTACGTCGATGAAGCAATTAATAGTTGATTAAAATACAATATAAACACACAACTACACATAGCCTAATGCAATACCGGCCATATTGACATAAGTAAACACAAGAGATATGACATCACACCTATCATCGGTAGCGTTCGGAAATCCTCGGGTTGTGGTCGGAAAGTGCATTGAAATTTGAATTTTATTTTAAAATTTGGGAGTAGTTTCCAATGGAAACTGGTTTATTTCCTATTATTAGTAATTTTTGTTATCATATTTACTATTATAAATTAATATCCAAGCAAAATATGAAATATGCGTGTACTCTATTGCGACTAATCTTATAATATGGGACTTTGAGGTCTCAAAATATTGGCCTCGGACGGAATTCTTGAAAAAATAAACTTAAGTCCAACGTTAGACGGAATTTAGGTATAAAATCAGCCACTGCCGCCCTTAAGTCGGCGGCAATGTATGTAAGTAATGTAATGTTTCGCCGCGTTTGCGCAAGCTATAGCATTTTCGGCGGATTCCTGTATATTTGGTATAAATTTCAAGGCGAAATTATTATTTGAAATTTATACTTCCGTCGGCGGACCTCTAGTCACAGTATTATATTTATTTCGATTTTCACTTTCCACAACTCAGAGAGTCGATGTATTTTTTATATCGAGCAGATCCGATACTGTGGCATCAAGATAAGTATTTTTGAAGTACGTATTTTTTCTCCGTGGTTTTTAATTGGAGCATATGGCCATGTCATAACTGGAAGAATTTATGAGTTTAGAATGACGTAACTAATTTTACTGCACACCATTAATTTTTCTTTAGACAGCACATTACTTACCATATATACTCGATCTTGATTTTTCTTGACTTCACTTTCGCCAATATTCTATTTATTATTATTAGTGTTCATTATTTCGATAGAGATATTTTGAAGTTTATCTTAACTCGAGAAAAATCATGTAGAGAGTTTACGTTAGGGATCAAAAACAATGAAAGGAGAAGGAATAAGGGCTACAGGTATACTTGCCGTAATATATATTGTGCGAACTTAAAGTTGTCGGCTCTTTGTTCCACTGTAATTCGATATGTTACCGCTATAGTCCGTGATATACGATTAGATAACTGCATTAAAAGTATTACCAATACTGGAATTTCAACAGCTGGGAAATACTCAATTCAACAATAATTTAAGCAAAACTGTACTAATAGATTGTGCTCAAGAGTTCCTAAAAAAAACATCTAAGTAGCTTTCTTTTGTCATAAATTTTGAACGTTCTGGAATAACAGGTATGTCTTGATTGATTAGCTCGACACCATCTGTCAGAGGCTTAAAGTAATCGACACCTCATCAGCCTCAAGGCTTTTTGTGCTCTTGTTTGCGCTCTAGTCCTAGGAGTCTGCTTCTCCTCCTCTCGAGGTTTCTATTTCGTTAGAAAGCGTCTCCGAGGGTTTTATGACCAGGAGTTTGCTGTGTACCAGTTTTGGCACGTGTCTCCAGTAAAACCGATGTTTAGTTTGGATCCTCCAAGATGTACAATCTCGTGCACAGTTTTTAATATCTCAAATGCTAGTTCGGGACCAGTGAATGCAATTTATTTCAGACCCTAGCTTTGTTAGGGTGTCTGACTTTTCATTGTCCACAATACCCTTGCGCCCCTGGACCCAGTTAAGAGTTACACTATTATGGTTTGTCAAAGTTAATAGGTTTTGGCAGTCCCAGTTTAGATCTGATCTGGAAAATCCATGCTGGACGAAGATTTTGCGAGCCAAATTACTTCATTTTTAACTAACTAACTATAATATCAGTTTGGATATGCAGAAATGGTAGAGAAATAAATAGATAGAACAAAAACAATATGTAAAGATTGATAATGGGATACAAAACACTATGCTATGCCATGAACAGGTCATTTATAAACACACAAAAAATATCGAAAAGAATAAAAATGAATGTTTATAAAACCATATTTAGACCAATCTGTAATTTGGTGCTTATACAGCGGCAAAGGAGTCAAATGCATACCGTAGAAATGAAGAAGGTATCTTAGAAGAGTCACGGGTGGAACAAAAAGATACAAAATGAGAATTACAAAGATAAGAGAAGACCTAGAAATAGAACAATGCTGGAACTCATTGAAAAACGACAAATTAGCTAGTGGGGGCATATCAAAAGAATGAATAATAAGAGCAAGTGTGGAAATCCAAGGTAAAGAGAGGTAGGAAAAAAGGGGAAATGAACATGATATGCACTAATATCAGAAATACTAGAGAAATGAGAGACAACATGGTTAGCAGCCAAGGCGCTAGCAAATATTTTATTACTCAACATATTCTCCTCTTAATTAGATACATTTATTACAACGAGCCTGCAACGTCTCTAGACCTTTCAAAAAAAAATGTTTCTTCTTGCTCTGCAAATCAGACCTCCACAGCTTTTATTACCTCCTCGTTGGAAGAAAATTTACGACTTTTTTGACGTCCAACTTCACACTGACACTTCTAATGAGTTATTGTTCGTTGCTATGGTAACGCAATATTTTGCTTACGAATGGATATCAATACATCCTCATATACTTAAATAAAAATTAATTTACGACGTACCCAAATCTAGTATTTTAATTTCTGCATTTGATTCGAACGCTTCTTTTCTTTTCTTTTGTTATATTTTTGTGGATATTCTTAAAAGATTCTTCCGAAGACTTTATTTCACATACTGAACTGAACATAAATTAGCCTAATGGGCATTGTTCTAACATGGCGTTACAAACCTCAAAACACGTAAATATTACCTGCCTGTCCTTTGCACACTAAATACGAAATAGCACGGCTTTTGTCGGTGCGGCGTTTGCTATTGAAAAAGACCCCTGCGGAGTCGGTGAAAGATTGATTTGTTTTTTATTTTATTACTAACTTTTCCTTTGAACCTTTTCGGGGTGCGTGGAACCCTCAAGTGGATTTTAGTTGTATTCGGACCTCATAAGTCATTTTTTTTCTTTGAGAATTGTGACTTTGGTTTTTATCTAATTGTTCTATGCAGACAAAGCAAGTCTAGTACGGTGGTCAGACTTAAAAACTGGAGCAATTGATAATGCTCCGTTTCTTCACTACTACTCAATCAACTTCACCGTATATGGAGAAGCAAGAAGATTTAATTAGGACTGAAACACAGTGTGTGACGTATAATCTGTCGTTCTACAGAATATTGAAATTTCTCGTCCATTTACAAGGAGATTTAGGTGAATTCTTTGAATTACTCTTTGAAAAATTGATGAGGCTTTTATTTGATGTAGATCCATACTAAATGATGAAATGAAACAATTTAATTTGTTAAAATCTACATAGTTCACAACCATCTGATTTGTGGTACTGACGGGACTCTCAAGGTGGCGCCACCCGTACAAATAGAGGGCGCCACGGGTCAGTTCCCCATCTTTAAGTATTTTTCCATCTATGGGTCGGCCAATAGATTTGATACTACATAGTATAGGACATCCAATACCTCTGATATAAGTATTGAGTCGATAGCAGATTTAAAATCAGAAAGAATTACTGCATCACCTACATAATTGGTTTGTGATCCACCAATTGAGGCTTTTCTGTATAGCTACTAGCTCTGCTGTATATATGCTACTTATATCGGGTCATTTATAACCAAATGATAAGTTTCACGTAAATACAGCCCGAAACTATCAACGGTTCTCGAAATAAGTCAAAAAAAACCTCAAATCCACTTGAAAATCACATAAGAAGACTAAATAATGCACAAATTAACTCGAATGTGCTTTAAAACAAAAGTTAGCTTGCAAATGGATCATTTTCCATTCTATTTCAGTCAAATACAGCCCAAAACTCGAAACAACCCCATCTTTCGACTTAGATCCATCTGTATACAGTGCTATCCAAAAGTCCCCTCCCCCCTCGTATCTTTTGAACGGCTACACTTACATTAATAAAATTTGGAGGGTGAAAATAAAGTGTTGTAAACTTCTCTACGAATGGTAACAGGTGACGTAATAGTAATAGATGACGTCACAGTGCCACTCTGGCCAATAATTTTAAATAGGACCTTATGGCAAGTGATATCTCGTTTGAAAGGCATTGACATTGGCTACATAGCCATATTAATTTTGTTTGGGTTTAAACTAATTTTGACGGTCTTTTTTTAATTTCTTGACAACGGTAGCTGGAACGCTACCGAAACGTTGAAATAAAGAATTCAAAAATATTGTGGTTTAATTTCCCAAGAAATTAAAAAAAGAATGAATAATATACCACAAGGAACATACAGAAGATAATTTTGACGGGTAAATTAAATAAATACCAAAATTATTATTTAACATTTAAATATTCAAGATTTTTCAGTCCGCCTCAGGTTGGTTGTCAAAAAAATTGTCGTCTTTAATTTAATAGTATTTGTTGCTTTGCAAAGTTTTTCTAAATAGCTTAAATATTTAATTTTATTATTGTTTAACGAGACGCTTAAGAGTTTACATAGGCAAAATGGTACATACTCAAGCCGACAAAGTAGCATCTATCTTAATAATTGGTGAATCTAGAAAGAATCTCCATGAAGCGGAACGTTTATTCAATGAGAGATACCCAGATCGCCCTATCTCGAGAACTTATTTGAGAGGGCTTCTTCACAGGTTTGAAGCAACAGGTAGTGTTCAAGATGCTAAACGATCTGGTCGACCAACATTTAGTGATGATAAAAAATTGATATAGTTGCTGAAATGGTAGTAAACCCTACTTCCTCTTCAACTAAAGTTGCGTCTATCTGTGAAGTAAGTAAAAGTACAGTAAAGAGAGTGTTGGCTAGAAATAAATTTCATCCATACAAGTTATAAATGGTGCACCTCCTTTCGGATGACGACTCCGACAAAAGGCTCGAATTCTGTGAATGTGTGACAAATAAGATTAGTCAAAACCCACATTACACAAAAACAATTTGTTTTAGTGACGAAAGTACTTTTTGCCTCAATGGAAATGTGAATACACAAAATGTAAGGTATTCGAGTGACACAAATCCTCACACCTTTCGTGAACAACATACCCAATTTCCAGAAAAAGTCAATGTTTGGGCAGTTTGGGAAACCACATAGTTGGTTCTGTTTTCCTAAATTCAAATTTAAGCGGTGAAGTGTATCTGGAGATGTTACAAAATGCAATTGAGCCGTTAATTCTTGAAATTCTGGAAGATAATCCAGATGAATTCGGCCATCTGGAAATAACATTTCAACAAGATGGTGCTCCTGCACACTATTATGGTGCAGTAAGACGTTACCTGGATGAAGAATATCGAGGTAGATGGATCGGCCGGGGTAGTCCTAAAGAATGGCCACCTCGGTCACCAGATCTGACACCATTAGATTCTTTTCTATGGGGGTACTTGAAATCCAAGGTTTATACCACGGCACCAGATAGCATTGGCGTTTTGAAAGAAATAATTATTGAAGAATGCAATGCAATTTCAGCTGACACATTCGAACGAGTACGACAAGAGTTTACTAATAGGATGTATTACTGTCAGGAAGAGACGGAGCACATTTCGAACACTTGCTATAAGAATTCATTGTTTTCCAATAATTTTAGTATTTATTTAATTTATCCGTCAAAATTAGTTCAAACCCAAACAAAATTAATATGGCTATGTAGCCAATGTCAATGCCATTCAAACTAGATATCACTTGCCATAAGGTCCTATTTAAAATTATTGGCCAGAGTGGCACTGTGACGTTATCTATTACTATCACGTCACCTGTTACCATTCGTAGAGAAGTTTACAACACTTTATTTTCCCCCTCCAAATTTTATTAATGTAAGTGTAGCCGTTCAAAAGATACGAGGGAGGGAGGGGACTTTTGAATAACACTGTATGTATATGATTATTTTATCAACAAAATATAGAAAGCCTAATATTAATACTAACATAATATGGATCTATCACAATCATTACACGCCAGGGTGGTGAAGACTATTATTATTGACGGAGCACCAAAATTATTTTGCGAGTGGCTTTGCCCCGAGCGAAATAAGGTGCGAGGCTTATAAATGTCTTCATCACTGTGGTGTTTATACATTTTTTTCCACTACACGCCAAATTTGAGACAAAAATAATTCACAAACGCACCACGACAAGCGTTTACCCCGTCATCTAAATGACAAATATACTGGCAGTTTTTAATATATTATGAATGTACTCGTTATGTCAACAGCCATTTTTGGTTGAGCGCGAATTTTAAACTAATGTCAATTTTATTCCAAACAATTTATCCTGGTAAGTTATTTTAAGCAGCAAATACGTTAAAGACAATCTCCTGGGTATACAAAATTATGATGCACAAGTTTTTGTTGAACTACTACTACTACTACTTCTCACAGCTAGTAATGCAAAAATAATAGTATCACATGAATAATACGACCCTATAGGTAAAATTAACCACGAACTGGCACTGATTTGTTGACAGGTGCCAACTATGCTATGTCATTTTATCTTATCATCTTCCAAATTTGCAACTACGCAATGAGCCAGTCGGTATTAATTTTAAAGGAAGTAATTCTGTGTGATATAGAATAAGTTTGTTGCGTAACCTAATCAGTTTACGACGTACATAAACATTCGCCGAAATAAACAAAAATGTTTTCACACATTAAAAAATATCCCTCTCGTGTGGTACGAGTGTATGTGTGTACGAATAAACAATAATAAAATCGAATACCGAATTTCACGCGTTTGTAGAAAAAGGAAACATCATTCAACCGAAAATTACTTGTAGCAATAGACCATGAATTTACGCCGTTATTGATTGATTTATGTCTTTTTTAGAATGACGATCGTTTCGCCATATGTCGTAAATTTTTAATTTCTGTTTATATGTCGAACTACATACGGTGGAGTCACCGATAAACTCTCACTAACGCACAAAAAAAAGCCAGCTTAGTACTCGAGAAACGATTTAGTTTTATTACGCCTCCCGACACTTTTTTTGTATAATAATTAGACCAATTACAATTTGTCTGTAAGTACCTTTTGTCTGTGCTACAGGCTGGCTGCGTATCAAATTT
>CAJUYH010005976.1:0-21477 GCA_910591685.1 Galerucella tenella
TAGTACTGTTTTTATGGGAATTTACTTCCGCTAAAAGAAATTAATTGGCATTCGTTTTTGAAAAAATACACTGACAACCCCCTGACATTTCTCGAGAGATCAGGTCGGCAGTTGGTAGGTTTACTTATTATTACTGAAAGATCATCGATTCTAAGAATCGAATGATCTTCCACTGGTTTGAGAATATAGTTCTCGAACAGGTAATATCACAAGGAATAATTTGCTCTAATCTTCAACGTGCACTTTTGTTTGTTTACAAATTTGACAGTTTCCCTTATCGCTCATTGGCCACATGTACCGAATCGAGTGACGTCACTTCTATGCCGATAATTTTTGGTTGCAATTCCGAGCGTCGAAAACCGTGGCATATAGAATAGCGTTATATTATTCCCGTCGGCCGCGCAACCGATGGCTGTTGTTAACATACCGATACCGACGACTGTCAATGCCGTGTACAGAATAGCGCTCCAGAAGAACCGAGTTAACTTTTTCATCCACAACTACAATATCAGGCCGGTTATTCGTCACCCGTCTATCGGTGATAATTGACCTATCTTTGTATAGTCTAAAATCAGCAGTCTCCAGGACCGAATGCGGATGGTACTTGTAATAAGGGGTGTGTAGGTGTTAACTAATAGAAATTATTATTATGATTATCATTATTATTATTAACTTTGGCGAATATAATGTAAATGTAGCTATAACTCCGGAATTATGGCATTCAGGTATAAAGAACATAACACGCGTTCCATACTTAAAACTCACTCTGTATATACAGTTTGTTATGTGTATTATATTAATTATTGTTTGTTTGAAAATCTTCGGTGGTGTGGCGAAATCTCATCAAACAGGGAAGTTTCGATTATTTTCCATTATCAAACTTCCAAATAAACCTTCTCATTATGAAAGTTTCAGTCAGTTCCTACCTAAGTTATGTGAAGTTTATAACATACTATCAGTTACTTGGCACGTCACGTCAAATGCTAGTTTACTAACTATAATGGTTAGCCTGTTGAATGCCTGAGTCGTTCGAGTGCAGTAGATGCATTCCAATGACCTATTTCTCATAAACTTCCAACGTAACGGTGGAAGTTTTTAGATATTTGACAGGTAATATAGAAAAGACTGTACACTGTGAAAATTATGTCTAGATATTTCTGTAGCTCGTTAACATATAATAATGTAATGATCATCTAGAGCAGGGGTCTCCAAACTTTTCAGCATTAGGGCCAAACTGATAGCTAGGGAGTTCAGGAGGGCCAACTATACTGGGTGGCCACTTTTCCATTTTTCACATTTTCCAACAAAATGTCTAAATTTTCTATATGTTGTAGTGCTAGGGATGTAGTTTTATTTTTCGCGTGCCGGGTATATTCGGCCCGCGGGCCGTAGTTTGGAGACCCCTGATCTAGAGTATAGTCACATAGCGATTAGATATGACATCTAATTTAAATTCGTATTCTGAGACATATACCAATTTCAGTAGGAACTTTATCAGTAACGTTGTGCAGCTCAATAAGATGAATAGTATATACTAATGTCCACATACTTAGCACTCCTTTTTTGGAAAGATGTGTGCTGTTCTGTGCAATTCTTGTGCTACTCTGTGCTGCTAACAAAAACTATTCTCATGAATTTTAGATGTTAAATAAACAAAATAAGGAAAATTTTTCATACCTACTTAGCAAGGCCATTTTGCACCACAAATAAAAAAAGTATCCTGTTCAACTTGTTCAATTATGTGCCGTTGATAAATGGCTATTTGTATTACTAGGGAGGAAAGTGCCACTCTTCCTCCCGCAGGATGTAGTTTAGGTTAATGACGCTATGTTAGCTTGTTCCTTAATATTAGGTGGTGTATTGGAAATTTAAAATCACTTGAATCGCCCTCCATTTTTCAAAAATTCAACTAAGTTTAATGAATGTAGCGACTTTGCACCTCAAAAGTCAATCACCGTGTTTACTGTCAGTGAACCACAGCATACTATGCTTTTCTTATTCTGAACTCAAAAAACGTATATCTAAGATTCCTGAAGTTGAAATTTGTATTGAAGAACTACGTTGAAGTAACATTAATGTTTGATTTTTACCAAAAAACAGGATATGCAGGATGTTCAAGAAATTATGGAAACAATATGAATATAATGAATTCACAAGTTTAATCGTTTACAACTTACTTGAAATGAGGGGGAGGAAAATACTTTCCTCCCTAGGGAGGAAAAGTATGAGTTTCCTCCCTGATTTGAGGGAGGAAAGTGTGTACTTTCTATAGGGGTAGGAGGAAAAAATTTTTAACTGAGAATTTTTTTCTTTACCACAAGAAACCAATTTTTCAACTGTACTAGAACTGCAATTTTGCATAGTAGCGGATTAAACTATTGTATTCCTAAGAATTTATACATGGGTATTTGTCGGTCAGAAACATACCCATTTCGCTATTTGTCGAGACATTTTTCAGAAGTTTTATAAAAGTATTATCATTATGAGTCCTGGAGACTAATATGTGAAGTGATCAATGAGTAAGTGTAGATACTTCTTTGTATACCTACCTTAATCATCCAAAGCCTCCAACCGTGTCCTTTAACATAATTTCGAAATAATTTTCTACTGTTCCCAAATGTGACATTAGTCCTAACTTTTCACGACCTCTTGATCTATTTTTCACACATATTGTGCATATCCTACATACCTTTTTCATATTTTTCGTCAAATTTTGTTTTTAATTTGCTTTGTACCTACGTGACAGTAATGCTATGTACAGACTCTATAAATACTAAATTTATTCCGTTAATATGATTTTCTCTTCATTCTTAACTTTTTTGTAGTGGATATATTATTGATTTTTCTGAATAAGTAGATATTCATTTTTCAAAGTTTTATTTTGTTTTCGATCGTTTAGCATGTCTTTTATTTTTATTAGATTCACAATCTTCACTTGTTTATTTTCATGTGGTTCCAATACCGGATTTTTACTCAGGCAGTCAGCTTTCAAATTATATTTTCCTAGGCAATGTTTGATATCAAAGTTGTTTTGTGACAATTAATATGTCTGATCTAGCTCATGAATAATCTTTTCGGGATTTTATATTCATATATTCTAAGGGGGTTTTCTGAGAAAAACTTTTTTGCAATGTGTGGCAATATTTCACAGCTTTTTTTCATAGCCAGGCAATCTAGGTATATGGTTTTTGAAAAGTATGCTACAGGTTTTTCTTCTCCGTTGGTTTGAGGCTGTTTGAAAATCGCACCTATTCTCTTCAAACTGACATCTGTATATATGTTTACTGGTAATTTAAGGTCAAATAATCCTAGCACTGGTGGACAACAAAGCAAATTGTTTATTCTGTTTCGTCCAAATAAATTCCCGATTCTACCTCAATAAACTATGAGGAGAGTCTAAAATAAATGCGTTCTCTTTTATATACCTGTTTTGTTATTAATTAATTTTTCTGGTGAACGAAAATGTCTTATGGATATCAAGCTTTTTTTTGTCTTATTAAATTATGTTTAATTACAGGACCCAAATATGTTACTGAGTCTGCCACAAAAGTGCAGTCTGATAACTTCAATCGAGAGCCTTCTCTTAATATTGCTCCTAGTGAATGTTACCTATTATTTATTTAAAATAATAATGCAAGATAAATTGCAACGTTGACTCGAGGTGGAGAGCACCTCAGGTGTGAATTCGGAGACCAAACTAATATCAGTTCAGGGAGTAGTCTTACCGGTTCGCGGGTAATCCTACTTCATTTAATGTATATTATTTTTTGGCCTATTGTCATCTTTCATTTAATGTCATCTTGTGGGGAAATGCATCCAGTGCTAATAAGGTGTTTATACATCAGAAGCGTATAATATTCAACTTACCCTTTCAGAGTTCATGCAGACAAACATTCATTGATAACAAGATCCTTACCCTATCGTCTATTTATATTTACAAAATACTCATATATGTTGAGATGCACATTCACAATTTTTAACAGAATGGCGACTATCATACCTATCCTACCAGAAATGCAGATAAGCTATATATTGTTAAGCATAAATTATCAAAATATGAGAGATCTCCTAGTTATATGGGAACCAAACCCTTTAATAAGTTACCCAATAAATATAAGTCTACCTATCAGATCTTTCGAAAATCAACTATCAACTAAAGCAATATCTATCTGATAATGCATTTTATAGTGCAAGTGAGTATCTTCTGTATGTTCCTTGTGGTATATTATTCATTCTTTTTTTAATTTCTTGGGAAATTAAACCACAATATTTTTGAATTCTTTATTTCTTGGATTTTTTGTTCAAATAATATTTTAAACTTTCGGATTTGAATTTGTTTTTTTTTTCATAGGTTGTAGTATATATTATATTTATATTTGATATTATTTTATCGAAGTCAATTTTAGTTACCGTATCAAAAAGAAAATCCTCAATACTGAGTTCTTGGAGGCCTAGATCAGGGGCTTCAGATTTTCGTTGTAACTATTTTTTTCTTTTTTCTTTTTTCCTAATTGTTCTAAACTATATGTATATGACGTGTACATCCACACAGATGGCCAATTTATTTGAGTACTAACAAAGTCTATTATTATTATTATTATTATTATTATTATTATTAATATTATTATAAACAGCAAAAAAGTTTTCAAATACATACGATTCTCTTTGACATCAAAAGTGTCCATACTACTACTACTACTACAGAATCTGCAGGCGAGCCTTGACCTAGCCAAACTAAAGTCACGGTTCCGGCACTGAGGCCACTGGCGGGCCCATTGTGCCATTCCTGCTACCTAGTCATCCATGAAGCCGAGCCCTTCAATAAAGGCCACAACCTTTTTCAGTGGATGTCTGCTTGTGTCCCCAGGAGCCATGACAGTGACTCCGAAGATTCGCCTGCGTAATACAGCCCAGTGTGGACACTCTAAGAGAACATGAACTGACGTTTCATCAGTCATGCCGCAACCCCTACATAGGGAACTTTCCTCTACTCCTAGATTGTAGAGGTGCTTCCTCATACAGCAGTGCTCTGTTAGGAGTCCTGCTATCTTCCTCAATCTACTCCTTGATAGTTCAATAGCTGCCCCAGCGTGTCCATCAGTCCATCCCTTCAGTAGGAGTTTGGATTGTCTAGGACCCTGCAGGGCATTCCAATGAGCGAGGTGTTGGTTCCTCAGCCACTTCCTCGTCTCCTTGCGTATCGTTCGTTTTGTTAGGCCGAGGGTCGGGCCCGGGCCGCAGAAAGGAGCTGCCGCCGCTTTCGCAGCCAGTGCATCCGCCATTTCGTTGCCTTCAAAACCAGAGTGGGCCGGAATCCATTCTAGCCGCACTGCGTTCTGACTTGCAATATCAGCAAGTCGTTCTCGACATTCGTCAGCAAGTCCCGAGTTGATGGTATATCCACTCAGGGCTTTAATTGCTGCCTGACTGTCGGTGTATATGGTTATGCGTCGATCCACATAACCTCTGTCTAGGTTTATCTGCGCACATTCCAAGATAGCGTATATCTCGGCCTGATATGCAGATACACCATCACCCAATGGTATACAGATTTGTGTCCTTGGGTTCCTAGAGTAAATTCCAGCCCCTGCTCTGTCACCAGAGCATGAGCCATCTGTGAACCAGACAGTCCCATGAGGCTGTGTATTCGTCTCTTCATCCCAGGATTCTCTGTCCCGGATCATAGCCCTGTATGGGGTTGCGGAGTAGTACTTGCGCAAGCATTCGTCAGACGCTCGAGCCAGAACTGGAATATCTTCCAGGAGCCGGAGCCTCTTGACGTGTCTGCACTCTTTCCCTCTTCGCACGTATCCCAGACGCTTCATGCGCAGGAAAGCAGTCCCCGCCTCAGCCTCGATCACATGGTGAAGAGGCCGAAGACCAAGGATCACTTCCATCGCAGCAGTTGGTGTAGTCTTCATGCAGCCAGTTGCACCCAAACTGACCACCCTTTGAAGGCATGCCAGTTGCGATCTAGCCGTGACCAAGGTTACCCTCGGCCACCAGACCAGAGCCGCATATGTGAGCATAGGCAGCATAATAACTCTATAGAACCATATGATCGTTTTGGGGGTCAGTCCTCACCTCGGACCAATGGCTCTCCTACAGGCCCAATACGTGTTTGTCACCTTGCTTAGGCGACTATCAAGATGAGCCTTCCATGTCAGTGATTTATCAAGGATCACTCCTAGATACTTCACCTGTTCAACCACCGGCAGTGGTACTCCATCAAGATTTAGACCCGCAGGTCTTATACCTCTCTTTTTGGTGAAAGCAACTATCTCAGCCTTGGCAGGATTAACTGCAAGTCCGTGTCCGTTACACCACCCATGTACCCTATTCAGAGTCCTTTGCATGAGGTCCCTGAGAACGGTAATGTGCCTTCCAAGAACGAGGACAGCGATATCATCGTTAAAAAGCCCTCACCGTTTAAAAGGGTTATTAGCTCGTCAATGACTAGGTTCCACAATGTGGGCGAGAGAACACCCCCTTGCGGACATCGTCTAGCGACGATTACTTTTCCATGTGGCCTCTACTGTACGGTTACAGAGCATGGCCCCAAGCCAGTGAGTGATCATTGGCTCTACTCCATGATTTGCCGCAGCCCTACACATGGATCCTACAGGGGTGCTGTCAAACGCCCCTTGTATATCCAAGAAAGCTCCCAGGGCGATCATGCCATTTTCCAGCGCCTTCTCCACCTGGGTTACCAGTTGGTGTAAGGCACTTTCAGTTGACTTGCCACACCTAAAAGCATGTTGGTTGTTGTGCAAAGGATACCTAAGCCCAACCTTTTCCTTTATGTACCGATCAGCCACCCTCTCCAGTGTTTTCAGCACAAAGGATGTTAGGCTAATGGGTCTTAAGGATTTAGCCACCGTATATGTGGTACGACCCGGCTTGGGTATGAAGACTACTTTCACCTGCCTCCACTATTCAGGGACATACCTACGTGCCAAACAGGCCCGAAAGATATGCACCAGAATTGTGCCAACGGCCTCCCAGCCTTGTTGAAGCAAAGCCGGGAAGATTTGGTCTTTCCCCGGAGACTTGTATGGTTTGAATGACCGTGTCGCCCAAGTACTCCGCTCGTATGTGACTATTTCTTTTGCTAGAAGATAGTCCTCTTTACATGGTCGCTGTATACCTACATAACCCATGTCAGGACGCTCCCGCTCGATTCCCTCACAACCGGGGAAGTGTGCCTCTAGTAGATGCTGCAAGGTATCCCCCGGGGTTTCGGTGAAAACACCCGGTGCGACTTCCATGCAGCCTAGAGCGCTGTCCGGTGATTTCGTTAAGATCCGGCGCAGCCTTGACATTTGAGGTACCGAGACGATATCCTCACAGAAGGCCCGCCAGGCATCTCTTCGAGCCAACCTGACCGCACTCTTGTACTCATTTAGTTTCTGGCGGTATTGCTCCCAATCCAGATCCGACTTTGTCTTCCTAGCCCTATTAAATAGGCGCCGGGTATGTTGCCGTAGCGAGTCCAGAGACTTGTTCCACCATTTGTGGCCCTTAACCTCCTTCCTCGTTTTTTCGGCGCAGTTTTCTTCATAAGACGAGACAATAATCGAGCCCAGCTCCGCTATGGCCCAATCGATCTCATCATTATTGTTAAAATTCCTAGGGAAACCGTCAAGCCTCCTTGCGAGATGCAGTTTATACCGTTCCCAATTGGTAGACTTGGGGTCCCTATACTCACCTGATTGTTTTTCAACATCAACCCTGTAACTGAAACAAATGCCAGTCCCTTACCATACTTACAACGGTACTTGACGCAAGCGTCACATCCAGGACTTCAGTCCGAATCCTATTCCGGAATGTTGGCTTCGTCCCTAGATTGAGTAGTTGCAAGTCAGTGGTACCTAGGTAGTTAAGCAATGCCGCTCCCCTGCTATTGACGCCTGTGCTGCCCCACATAGTGTGGTGCGCATTGGCATCACAGTCAATAAGAAGCGGCAGTTTCCTGACCGTGCAATAGTCCACCGCCTTGCGAAACTCCTCAGTAGGTGCCAATTCTGGTGAGTCGTAGGGCAGGTAAGCAGAGCATACGACCAAACTATGCTTCATACTATTCTCGCCCAGGAAGTCCACCTTCACCGCTACCATGTCCCTGAAACAAAGTTCCCTTATCAGTAATGCACTTACACTGGAGTGCGTAGAAATGCAAACTCTAGGATTAGGTTCACCCACTGCATAGAATAGACTACTCCCTGGTGTGCCTAAGCCCCGCACATGACCTTTATACACCCATGGTTCTTGTATGAGGCATATGCCTGTCTGCAGCTTTGCCATCCTCTGCGCGAATACTCCCGCAGCGGCACGACAATGCTGCAGGTTAGTCTGGGTGAATTTCAAGGCCCCTACAACAGACATAGAAAATCTATAGAGGTACCTCCTTACCCATTACATTCTTTACTCTCGGTAGTTCCCGGGAAGGTAATTCTTTCCTTCACGAGCCCATACCGGATTTCCCCCTTCGTTACTTTAAGTGTCACCACCGATCGAGGATCGAGTCCCAATATGATGTTCTGCCTCAGAGAGGCAGCATCCCATCGAGAGGCCCGAATCACCCACCCTTCAGTCCTCAGGGTCGGATTGCTAATCCGGATCCTTCTGAGGACCTCTTGGGGAGGCGACTCAACCGCCGCTGGCACCCAAACCATCGCCTTCTTGAGGTTTTCGAGGGCCGACTGCTCAATGATTTTGAGCGCCAGACCCTCCTTCTTGATTTTAGTTGTCGCCTCTTTGAGCCAGGCCAGAGAGCCCCCATCCGCACAGGTCACCATAACGGCTCCCCGGGCAAACGAGTGTCCCTCAAAGCCTGGCACAAATAAGGCGCCAGTCTTGTACATATCCTCTTGCAATTGCGCAATGATATGCGCGTACTGCTCCCTGGTGAGCAGATTATCTGGGTAGCCATCGCGAATGATGGCCACCTTGAGGTCGCTGCTTGCAGCTTCCCGGTAAGCCTTGCGCTCACCAGGCACCGTGCACGCCTTCTTGGGAACCTGTCTAGCCTCTGGTGGCGTGTTATGCACCTGAGGCCTCTTGGTCCCCCCTTTGGTGACAACGAGCTTGACCCCGCTGGGACCAGCACTATCATGCGTGTCCCGCCTTGGCGGTGTCGGTGTCACCTCTTTGCAAGGGCCAGGTGGGTCATCTTTCGATGTCCTTCCTGTCGCACTTGCGGCTCTTCTTCTCCGTTTTTCGGCACCGAAAATAGACTTGCGGAGCCTTTTCGTTCTTTCAGGTGATGGGGCAGTTGTTCCCGGCATCGCCTGGGCCCTCACCGCTCCCACCATCTGAACATCTTGTTCAGAGAGCCCGATTTCAGGGCATCTCTCAGGAGCCTCTTTCGAAAGGGCCCTATATAAGTCGCCCATCTCCAGAGTCTCCTCAGAGGTCCCCTTCTCCTGAGCCCTCCCCTGCTCTTGGTTATTATCGAGATCCAAAAAAATCCCATGAGTGGCTAGGGAAATCTTGGTCCGCCTCCGCAGAGCCCCGCATGCGGAGGTAAGGCTATCTACAATGGGGTTTTGCCCAGTTCCCCAAGGTGATGACCAGCTGGTGCAGATCTCCTGTTCGGCCACGCATCCTGTAGGCCTGGTCATCCCGCCGAAGGATTCAGGTTTTTTTTGAGGTTGTCTCCTCTTGGTCCGGACAGTCAAGCCAAGACCCCCCCATCTCTCTGGCCCGCGAGACATGACCACGGACGACCAGGAAATGTTGGTATAACAGGTGATCCCGAGGACTCACCTGGCATCGTAAACCCTGTGTGCAGTCCCTTAGCCACGATACTACAGCTGGGACAGGTGAAGTTGGTCCGCGGCAGGGTTGAGGGCTGCCAGTTGAGGTCTTATGCTCAACGAGCCCCCATTTTCCCCGCAACCTCTTCCTCATTAAAAAATCATTGTCAGAGGCCCTCCTATCCGCCACCTGGAGACGCGCCGTGTTGGTTCTTCACCCCCTCCACATCAATAAACATCCCGAGAACAGTGACGAACATCGTTTATGTCTTCTGATGTGGACCCGGCAAAAGTGTCCATACCCCTACTTCAAAAACCTGACGGGTCTCTATGTCTTTTTGATAGGGAATCATCCAAAACGCTTTTGTTGACTTTTTCAGATGTCTTCACTATAGAACCCACTACTGAGAACCTTCCAGTAATAATCTGTCCTCGACTTCATGCATCCTTAGAACATGTAGTGTTCACCGAAGATCGGTTGGGGAAACATTTACTACAGCTACGCAGAAACGCTTCTCCTGGCTTGGATAGCTTGACCCATAACCTATCAAACAGATGTGCAAACACACTAGCAAAACCATTGTCCTTAATTATGCAAGTATCTTTCCATTCTTCCTTGTTGGAAATTAGCATTCACTCCTATTTTCAAAAAAAGCAATAAACTTTAGCGTATTATCGTCCAATAAGCCTTTTACCAGTAGTCAGTAACGTCATGGAATCTATAATTTCAGAAGAAATAACCAAATTTCTCCTCCAGGAAAAGATTATCCCACTACAACAACATGGTTTTGTCCAAGGCCGTTCAGCCTTAACTAATCTGTTACATTGTGTAAATGACTGTACATCATCGCTTAACAAACAACAGCCCGTCGATGTTGCATACTTAGATTCCTCCAAAGCCTTTGATCGGGTTCATAAACGAAGACTATTACAGAAGCTTGATCACTTTGAAATACAACGGCACTTACATCTGTGGATCAATAACTTTTCATCGGATAGGCGCTTTAAAGTTAGAGTGGGAGAACCATTCTCAGAAGAAAAATTAGTGGAAAGTGGGGTTCCTCAGGGTTCTGCTCTGGGACCTTTGCTGTTCATAGCATATACCAGCGATCTTCCCTTTTACGTTTCGAGCAGAATATCGTTCCACGCAGATGTCATAAAAATTCATACAAATCCAATACCAAACCACTACTCTCTTTAGGACGATTTAAATTTAAACTCTATCTCGCTATGGTGTTCCCAATGGTTGCTCCATCTCAATGCTAGTTAGTGTGTAGTGCTTTGAATCGGTAAAAACAACCCACTTTTGCCGTACTTCATGAACGGTCAAACATTGAACTCCGTATTCTCTCACAATGACTTAGGAATTATTATTAACAGCAGTCTCACTTGGTCTGACCATATTTTGTCAATAACCAAACGTGCTAACACCAGGTTGTATCTTATACGGAAGTGTTTTCTAAGTGTTACGTTTCAATCTTTTTGCAAGCTTTACACCATTTATGTAAGACCCATTCTGGAATATGCGAGGCCCGCCTGGTATCCTGACTTGATTCGGGATAGAAGTTCATTAGAAAATGTTCAAAGAAAAGCCACTCGACTTACCCTGGGACCGAGTATACCGTTTTCCAGATGTTAAGGTAACCGAAATAAGTGTCACTAAATTTGATAAGCCTTCACATCATTCGACTGCTGCTTTCAAAATATTTGTCAATAATTTTGCTTCCAGATTGCATATGACTTTTAAATGTAACCGGTGCGAATGGCCCTAAATGACAGACAATGACCGACGTGTCATTGAAAAATCAGATGACACAGAACTACCAAATTTTCACGAAAAGTCAAATATAAATTACAGAAGATACACTTGATATGACGTTTAAGAGACAAAAGATAAACGGGCAAATGACACTTCAATCCGTGTCAACAATAAAGAACACAACTATTAAATGAACGGATGAGTTGGAAGCAAATTGTGGTTCTGAAAATATAATCTAAATAAAAGTACCTACCTATAATTTTAATAACATAACGGAAATATCAGAAACGAAAAGTATCCAAAAATCTTCCATTACAATTGTTCTACGTGACTCCCGTTCACTCCAATAAACTTATTTATCCTTTGGCTAAATTATTTTCTCACCTTGAAAAATATGCTAGGTGATGGGCAATAAAATTTGCCGAATTTACAATTTGCTGCCATAGTTCCTGACGAGTGTTCATTTCTTGTGAATATACCTACTAATGATTTCATATGGCCTTTAAAATAAAAGTCCAGGGGGCTACCTTCGGGAGTTCCTGGTGGCTACGGAAATTCACTACCTCTGCCAATTCAACGATGAGGAAATCGGTTATCGAAATAATTCCTCACTATTATCTGATAATGAGGTGGTGCTCCATCCTGCATGAGCCACATGCACCTTCTCCGATTAAGTTGCAATTCCTCGAGATGATCGAATAGAATTATTTGCGAAAATTGTGAATATGAGTTACCATTCAAATTTGCTGGTCATTCATATGGACCCAACAAACTATCTCCAAAGATACCGCACCATACATTTATCTTAAATTTGTGCTTAAAATGTAATTCTCGGAATATATAGAGACTTGCCATATTCCAATTGTGACTGTTTCTTCAGTTGAAGGCTCCTCTACAAGTGAATATGGCATCGTCAGTAAAGAGAATTTTGGCAATAAAATGTCGATCTTAATTTTTTTTTATTTATCATCCACTGAGCAAAGTTCATCCTGGAAGGATGAAATCTAGGCAATAAATTTTGTTTTTTTCTCTTATTATTTAGAAATCAAACCACAATAATGTTTTTTATTTTTTATCTCGACGTTTCGGTAGCGTTCCAGTAATAATAGTTATTTGTTTTACTAGGTGCAAAAGCACAAGATTTAATGCCGCGGCTGGTGTTTCATTCTATGAAACCAACCAAGGCATTAAATCTGCTTTTATGCCGTGTGAAACATATAATTTTTTCTCAAAATTTGTCCCAATTCCACGCAATAAAACCAGTTTATTATCATCAGCATAATTTTGAGTTTTCTTAATGTCATTGTCAATTATAATAACCAGTTTGATTTAAATTATTACTTGGAAGGTTGCCTAGCAACGAACTTTTTCTGCCTAGGCAGTAAAAGTGGACTTTTTCTGCCTGCCAAGTGTCATTAAAAGGCCGCTTTTAATGTCATTTGGAGAAAAAATAGTTCTTGGACCCTATTTGACACAACGAAAAAAATATAACAACTAGACAATTAATAATATATTGACGTTTAAGACTACAAAACTTTCTTGTCAAATTTTATTAAGGTCCATTCATAGTACATCACATAAAATGTGAAATAAAATATTCCATTTTATGACATTCTAACGATATGATAGTCTACTAGAAATGGAATCCAGTGAAGTGCACGTTCCAGGAAAGGTTTTCATTGGGATAGCGGTATAAACTGCTAACGTCGTAAATTTTCCTTTTTTTAAATTCGAAAAACTGAAGATTGACTCACTCCAGTCATTGCTGCTTAACGCCGAGTACTTAGTTCCGGATGATTAGTAGCTCACACTAAAATATCGTCCTCCTGATCCACAGTTATTATTTTCGGTCGTCCCATACCGCTATTACGCACAAATTGTCCAGTTTCTCCTAATCGACGAAAAATATTGCTGATAGTTTGCCGATTGGGTTGAACTCTGTTTAGATTTATTTTGTTGATATCTGTGCAGCAGCACAGGAATAACTTTCTTGTACATAAACACAACGCATGTCTCGCATTTCCAGATTTGTAAAATGGTGGTGTCGAGGCATTTCCACTCAACCGACTTTAAATTTTACAATAATCACAATTTCAAGTGACATTAGCAACAACTATTCTATGACAGCAATGACAGCACCCCACTAGTTCGAAGCAATTAATCCAGACCAGAGCCAACTGATATTGAAAATGTATTCATCAAATGCCTCTTATCTGATTGTAATTCAAAATAGAGATCAGTTTATTTGTTTGACGATATTTTTAAATCACTTTAATATTATTTTGAGCACGAAAATTAAACTAATGTCATTTTCATTCAAATAATTTCATCTTGATAGGTAATTTCAAGCAGCAAATATGTTAAAGACAATTTCCTAGGTATACAAAATTATGTTGCACAAGTTTTTGTTGAACAACTATCCCTGAATTCTCAAAATATTTGAATTTGTCCATTATTGACCTAGGTTAATCATAGAAAATTACTAACCACTAATAGAGAAATGCAACTTCTCACTTGGCTAGAAGAAGCAATAATTGTTAACTTCACAGCTAGTAGTGGAAAAAATATATTATTGATAAGGTTCAGAGTAATTTATGGAATCTCACTACAGGTCCAGATGAAATACCTATGGATTTTATGGAAAAGTGTATATTTACTTTGGTTAAACCACTTGTATCGCTGTTCAATTTATCACTTTCTTTTGTAATTTTCCCAGATTACTGAAACTCAAGCATTTTGAAACCAATTCATAAGTCTGGTCAAAAAGATGAAAGTATAGAACTATAGAGAGCGGTATGTATTCAGTCTGAACTACCGAAATTTCGAGTTCTTCGTGAATAAAATGATGAATTGCAACTGCAAAAATTCAATAATAAGTTAGCAGTATGGCTTGAGCTAAGGAAAGTCTACATGTACAAATATTATATTGTACACTAATTTCATATTGAGGTTTTGGGGAAAATCGAGGGCAGAAAGCTACGCAAGGGAGGCGGTATCCAGGCTAATAAGCCTGATAAAAAGAATAAAGCTAGATATTGTGCTCTAAATCAAGAGAGGACCACAATAGATCTGCAAAGATCGCAGTGGGATATGACAAAGAGCCACTCTAATTCTAATCTAATCTAGGTGTAACTATTGTTACGAACTCACTAATTCCGAAGCCGGTCCTGTCGCGAACGAAGAATGCGATCTTTCTAGAAAGATGTTCTTTCGCAGGTAATATCTAGACTGTTCTGGAAATGTACCAGGCCATACAATGGTTTATCGCGAAGGTTCTAGAGATTCGAAAAGGAGTATATATAGCGGGTTTTCGAGTGAATCGGGAGTTGTTCAGCATACAGTGAATCGGTAAACAGTTTCAGTATACAGTGAGTGAACAGATGTGAATATAAATAGTGTTGAAGATAAATTAGGACAATTATTATACCGTGTGTAGATAAATTAATAGACATTAAGTAGTGTGTATATAAATTAAGATTATTATAGTGTGTAAGTGTTTCTTTAATAAATCGATAGTAATTAGCCATAGTGAGTGTATAATTTCATCCCACGGTAAAAACTGTTTAAATAAATAAGAAAAACATTACATTGGTGTCAGAAGTGGGATAATATAAATAAATAATTACTTAAAAATGGCTAAGAGACTATGTGACCTGAAAGTGACGGAACTAAAAGCAGAATTAGAAAATCGCGAGTTGGAAACGTCCGGTAAGAAGAGTGAATTAGTTGAAAGACTGAAAATAGCACTGGAAAGTGAAGACTTGGATCCAGAAACATTTTTATTCAATGACGAGTCCTCCACGCTAATCTCGTCAATTTCTGCTAACATTTCTGCTAATATGGACGAGAAGATTTCTACCATGAAGGACGATATTTCTGCTAATATGGACAAGAAGATTTCTACCATGAAGGACGATATTTCTGCTAATATGGACGAGAAGATTTCTACCATGAAGAATGATATTTCTGATATGAAGAACGATATTTCGGCCGATATTCTGTCAATGAGAAAGGACATTGCCGCTGAAGTCGAAAATAAAATTTCCCCTCTTAAATCAAATATCGATAAAATGGAGAATACAATTACAGCAATGAAAGAGGAAATCCAGGAGTTGAAGAGGAAAATGGCAGACTCAAGAGCACAAGACATGCCAGCAGAAGAAAAGAAGATCGAGCAAATAAAACCCTGCAAGCCAGAAACACTCCCCAAGATAGAAAATATTGGCAGTTTTGCTCGAGGCCCCAACGTTCGACGGAAAGATGTCGTGGACCAACTATGTTAAACAGTTTGAAGCAGCCGCTAGAGCAAATAATTGGTCAGACAGGGAGAAGGCAGTGAACTTGACCATCGCGCTTCGGGGAGATGCCTTGGATGTGCTTCAGACGATACCTCTTGAAGGAACGGATGACTTCGAGCAGCTGAAGAAGAGGTTGGACATGCGATATGGTCACGAACATCTAGAACACTTGTACCAATCTCAAATGAAGAATCGAATACAGAGACGTGACGAAACCCTTCAAGAGTATGAAGTGGATATTGCCCGACTAGTCCGATTTGCTTATCCATCAGCACCAGAGAACATGATGGAATGTCTAGGCATCCAGGCCTTTATTGATGGCTCACGTGACCCTGATATGCAGAGGACGCTTAGTTTAGCCCATCCCAAAACATTGGTCGATGCATTGACTGCTGCTCTTGAATATGAAGCAGCCACGAAGGCGTCAGAATATAACAAAGGTAGGACCGTTCAAGAAGATGGTGACGAAGATAAATTTGACCAGTTAGTCAACTTGGTAAAAAGAATGGTAGAACGAAAGCCGAGGAAGATTAGATGCTGGAATTGTGGCGAGATAGGACATGTACGCAGCTCGTGTAAGCGCCCTAGGACTCCAGCAAACCAAGAACTCCTACGAGCTGGTGTGAGTCGCCGAAAAACCGACTCCCTGTCTAGACGACCATGCCAATCAGACTATTCCCACTGCAACAAGGTGAAATCTGAGGAAGTTGTAGTTTCAAGAACTACAGTAAGCACTGAAGAATGGTCACCCATCAGGATTAGAGAAGATCAAGATAATGATCCACACCTAAAGATGATCCGGCAATGGAAGCAAGAAAACCGGCGACCTACCTGGCAAGAAGTGTCAAGATTTTCACCAACACTGAAGGCATATTGGGCTCAGTGGGACTCCCTTATCCTGGAAGAAGGCCTGTTGAAACGAATCTTAGAAAACGATGATGGTTCCGAAAATAGACGACAAATAGTTATCCCGAGATCGAGAGTAGCTGAAGTACTGAGGAAATTACACGACAGTCCATCAGGAGGTCATCTGGGAGTGAAGAAAACTCTTCAGCGTGTCCGTGAAAGGTTTTATTGGATGAACAGCTCCGACGATGTGAAGGACTGGTGTAAGAAGTGTACGAATTGTGCTACGAGTAATGGACCACATCGCAAGAGAAAGGCTCCCATGAAACAATACAATGTTGGAAGCCCATTCGAAAGGATTGCATTAGACATTGCTGGACCATTTCCGACGACAGAAAATGGTGGTAAATACATTCTGGTTGTGATGGATTATTTTACCAAATGGGTAGAAGTTAATGCGATTGTAATATTCTGTAAAAAAGTAATGTGTCACCAATGTAATATCCAATAAGAAACCAAAATGTATGTGTAATATCCAAGCAATGAAGTAATCGTCACCAATGTAATAACCGGTAAAACTAATGTATATGGTCCCTGAAAATAACAAGAAGGCAGCGTAGCTGGCTGTCACCACCCACGAGTACGTGGGAAACAGGAATCAACGACTCCTGTAAGAAAAGTCCGAAAGGATAGATCCGGCCTCCGCTGCTATCAGTTGTTGTTGATAATGAGAGGTCTTTGTGTGTAGGGTTACGTCTGGTATAAGGTTCAGGATAAGGTATTACTAATTATGCATGAAAGCAAACTAAACGTTATCGAATTTAAATGGGTTTATTATAAAAAAAGAAAATCAAGAAATAGAGAATAAGTAATGAAATATAATATTAAATACTTAATAGAAACTAAATAATGAAAGTAATAATAATAAATACTGGTAATATATATTATTATAAAAAAATATGGATATGATAATGAATTCAGTCAATTGTAAATGAGCGAGAAACGTATTATAGATTACGTATGAAAACTTAATAGCTTATATTGTTAAATTAACTCTCTATTTGCAAACTTTTCGGTGTGGGCTAAATGCTCCTCACCCCTCAGTTTTGAGGATTACGACTGAATCCCTTATAACAGTAAATATCAAATAAATATAAAATTCCAGAATAAAATATAAAAAACAATATGTGCATGAGGTGGCAATAGAATACGGGCTAACCAAACTACAAAAATATTTGTTTCACAGTTACAATTCGTACAGTGAAGGGTAGGGTGTCCTTCACTGCTGCTAGTGCATTACTAGTTTGGCGGGAACATTGGGGGGGGAAACCGTTATGGTTTCAATAATGTGCCCGTGGAATGGGGCGAGGACGATTTGAGATTTGACAAACAGTTGTCGGATTAATTTAGGGTGTGGTCTAAGGACCAAAAATATGATAAGTTGCATGTTACACCAAGTTCTCGTGGGATTCACCTTTCCTTGTTATGTTGACTCCTTTTTAGTTGTTGTTAGCCATACGATTGCGATTTTTTTGTTTGCCACGCACTCTGTTTGCACTTGACTTTAAAGTGTTTTTGTTAATTATTAACTTAAAACTATTGTAACAAAAGTTTGTTCCGCGCACTTTTTATGGAGAGTTTATACTGTCGCGCGAGTCAGTCCAGTGAGCAGTGCTGGATGCTTGTCCATGAGTTTCTTGAGGGTTTTCCTCGTCGTGTTTGGTGAGTTCAATCTCTTCTTTGGATTTCTTTTTCAGGTCGTTTTTGTGTAGTACCCATGACGTTAGGCTTGACCATATGCCTGCGAATATAGCTACTCCGCAGCCTATGGTTTGATAAATTCTTAAACTATTTATCATTACTCCACATAGATAATGTAAAGTTTTATATACAACGTAGAATCCTATGAGGCCACTTACGAATGATCCAAGTTCTGAGAACCATCCCCATATATGACTTATGGTGGAATGGGCGAGTTCTTTTAGTTCCTTTTCGCTGAACATACTCGCGACTCTGTAACCTTGATCTGTTGCTGGTAGACCCGCTGTCCGCCTTATGAGTATATTTTCTACTACTTTTCGTTCTGTGCCAAATGTTAACATTCTTTGTGCTTTCTTAATCTCTTGTTGTGTGTACAGGCCTTCTGCTCCTACTTTTTCTATGTATGAGTCTAGTCCGTCACTGACTATGGATATGTGGCTGTGCATACCACAGTGAAAAATTAATCTTGTCACTTCGACGTTGCAGCTGCAAACCATTTGTGTTCCGTTGAAACACTTGGACTGACACTGTTTCACTTACGTATGTTTTATTGGGGGCACGCCCGGTTAAATGTCTCTTAGCGATATTACCGTTGCGTTGGTTTTCGCGACCGTACAATCAATCGTAGGCTATTAAACCATGTGCTCCATGTAGTATGGCGAAGATTAGCGTTAGGGTAGTCATGGTATTGTGTCGGTTGACCATTATTTTTTTCTCCTAGTTCTGGTTCTATTTTCTTCAGTTCAATAAAATTGGAGTTTAATGAGTTCCGATTCACTACGCACTTTCTTATTCTAAATGCGACAAAAATATAGACAAAATATTAAAAATGTAAAACAAAGTAATAAAATGAAGTAATATTAACAGTGTACATGCACCTATTAACGTACTTGTATTCTGTTGTTTGGTACTTATAATCACATTACATAATTGTAACTATTTGCTTTTATAAGTCCTAATGTAGTAAGGTTCCTTTTTCAGTGAAAGAATTATGACCAACTATGTCTGCTTCTAGCTTTCTCCAACTGAAGTGAACCCTTTATGTTTTTATGTCATTGGAAGACAAAAAAAATAAAAAATGTTAATGGCTTTCTGTAGCCCTGTCCAGATTACGTAAAATCTTTTGGATGCAATGTCAATGATTGACTAAAAAAATTACGAAAAAAAACCTTAAAACTGTTAGTGGCTTCTTGTAGCCTTATCTAGATTAAGTAATCCCCTTAATGTCTACTGTCAATAGCTGACTCAAAAAAAGTTTATAAAAAAAAATTCCTGGCTTCCTGTAGCCTTATCTAAGTTGAATGACCTCTTCCAATTCCACTTACTAACTAATTTTAAATAATTCAGTAAAATGAATGTCCTTGGTTTCCTGTAACCTTACTTATCTAAGTTGAATAACCCCTTCTAGTTTTCTCTAAGTAAATAATATACAAAATTGAAAAAAAATTAAAATGAATTTTTCCCTTTGAAATTGTTTGGTTTCCCCATGCAAAGAGGGAACTGCTGCTCCATTTAACCTATCTAGAGACAACTGACGAGAAAGCCCATTTTTTCACTTTGCGTAACCCCTCTGTACAGATAATCAAAATATCTTATTAAGATAATGAACCGGTTGTCCTTGCTACTAGCGTTACCTTATCTTGGGTGCTTGCCTTAATGTAGCAGAGTGTCAATTCAACGTGGTCCAGGGTTGTTGCCTGTTAGTATCCACAGTAACCATAGGGCATCGCGCAGGTACGTTAAACTAACCCTCGTACTTTATTTTGACAGACCCCCTTAATTCTGGTAGGTAGAGCGTCGACCTACTACGGATACGTTTGTTTCGATTACCATTTCTGTGTCGTGAGGGTGGGTTAATGCGTTTCTCTATTGTAGCAGACACTTTCCGCTATAAATTTTCCTTTTTATCTACTCTCCTAGTAGTTTTCTCCATATTGTGCACCTTTTAATTTGGATTCACTGATTCGTGTTTTTTTTCCAAACTCTTTTCCTTTGAAACTCCGTTATAGAAATATTCACTGTGTCGCTTTCGACATTTTAATTAGTATACCTCCATTCCAGTCCGGTCCTGGCGAACTTACGTTAATCGTAATCTCGCATTTTGTCACTGGAGCATCAGTAATTGTTTATTCAAATATCAGCTGCTTTTGTGTCCTTGAACTTGAACTTCACCATGTAAAGGTATGCAAGCGATATATAAACATTTGTTGTCGTAGGTTTTGCTTCAAATACTTAAAAAAAAATTTTACTTTACCGGCCGCGTAAATGTATAAAATTTATTTATTTTTTTTTTATTTTTTCTCCCTACCTACTTTCAAACTATTTCCTGTACAACTTTTTTGTTATCCTTGCTTGGCCTTTATTGTACGTTTTCTATAACTTTTTATTTTCCTTTTTTAGCACTCCCCTTTATGGAGTATTTATTCCTTTATTTGCCTAGTTTGGCAACTTTATTTCCTTCAATTCTTTTTTTCCTTGCATTTAGCACAATCCTTTATGGGGTATTTATTCCATTATTTGCCTAGTTTGGCAATTCTATTTCCATTAATTCTTCCTTTTTTCCTGCATTTAGCACTTCCCTTTATGGGGTATTTATTCCTTCATTTGCCTAGTTTGGCAATTCTATTTCCATTAATTCTTCCTTTTTTTCCTGCATTTAGCACTTCCCTTTATGGGGTATTTATTCTTTTATTTGCCTAGTTTGGCAACTTTATTTCCTCTAATTCTTTTTTTTTCCTGCATTTAGCACTTCCCTTTATGGGGTATTTATTCCACTATTAAACAAGCCATTATTATTTTCTCTTTCGTACCTCGTAACACGTGTATTTACACGTTCAGCTTATTTGCTGGCCTCGGGTTTGAAGCAACATGGGTTTCACCTTGTAACTAAATTTTTCGCAGGCACTGTACTCTGTAGTTACTTATCCTGCAATTTAGTATCTATCATTGTCAATTTTTTGACACGTTGTCTCAACTGTACCTTTTTCTGTACTACCTGATTTATGTAAATTTTTCGCGAATTTTCCATTAAAATAAATTTCCCTATTTTATAATCATA
>CAJUYH010005977.1:0-21477 GCA_910591685.1 Galerucella tenella
AAAAAAAAAAAAACCAATATTTTCACTGTAATCAAATATTTCATCATTTTTATTATTGTTACATCGATTTGTTTAAATAAGAAGAAATTGTGCTACAAATGTTAATGGTAAACATGTATGTATGTGGTTTTAATATTTCGTGCAAAGCCAATGCATATGCGTGTCTTGAGATTTATCAAAACGCAAACGCCACTCGACTATATATACATATGTATATGTCAAGTATATATATGATATTGTATTTGCACTGGTGTAAACGTCAGAGAACCATAACTATTTATTCACAATAAAAAATAAAAACATCGTAATGATAACACAAAATGTACATATGTATATTTTTGATGTGAAAATGAAAGAGGGATAAAATTTGCTATGTCCAAATACATACCCACGAAATATTTAAAAAATCTCGAGTGTCGCTGGTAATATCGGGCCGGACGTTACCGTAAGTGATATGCATCGAGAGTTGTCCTTAGATGAGGCAATTAGTAATCACGCATATACATACATATCGTGAATATACAGTATATATATATATTCCGTAACGCTGTTGCGTAACGACCCCCGACGAGTCAAGATTAGCATCACCCTTTCAAAAAGGTGGTGGTGGTGGTGGTGGTGATGGTGGTGGTGTATATGAAGGAGAAGGAGACGAAGGCGTGTACAAAAATATGTATATATATATATATATATAAAAGGTCCTGTAACATGCCGGGAATATACCGCATAATTGTATGCACAACGCGAGGCGTTACGTGTCATCTCCGCATATATTTATTTATTTTACTCTTTGCTTTGTATCTATATTTTTGTATAATTTTGTTTAGCCACATCCCTCTTTGAATATAACCGAGCAATTGCTTTTTTATTGTTAATTTATTTTCGCTGCTCACATTTTTTTCATCTTGCATAACTGTCGAGTTTAGTAATTATACCGCATCCATCCGCTTGTCACACGTAGATATAAAACGGTTATTCAACTATAAACATATAAAGCGCGACAAAGTCATGTGAGGGTTGAATGAGCGTGTGAAAGTGAATGGAGACGGTGTGTTACAATCATCAGGGGGTGTTGAGCAACCCCACCACAGAGTAAGTGAATGACTTGTTGAGGTTAAAAGTCACGCTCAACTATATGCAAATACGCGTCAACAATCGTTTATTCAATTTCATGGTAAGTAATTTTCTATGTTTGCTATCTTCATTTTTATCTTTGTTTATTTCTTTTTGTTTTTTTTCATTCATATCCCTTCTTGTAATTTATTGTTTTCTACAAAGTTTCAAAATGCATATAAATATACGTATATTCATACATGCATCGGTGGTAATTTCCTGTACAATCTTCTGACCCACGTCATTTATCGATAACGTGGATAAAATAAAAAATCAACTTATTATATCGATCGTCACAATTTCATACCATTATAATATGTAACATATCACTTTCAATGCTTAGCTATAATCTTTATTCTATGCACATGTAAATATATGTATATCGATGTGGGATATATTCTAATATAATGCGTGAGTGCATGATTCTTCTGTGCGGTAAAACAAAAAGCGTTAATGCACCTATCCAAAACCTATATTTAGAATAAATTTCAAATGTACACGGTGGTTGGAGAAATGTGAAATTTTAATTTCTACTAAAGCTAACTCATGGTACAATGGCAAAACTTATACGAAAAGAGCGTAAACACTGTCATCGTGTCTTGCTTCAGGATGTAGGGATATATCATACATATATATTTCTCAGTGTTTATATTACCTGAGTCAAGCCACACGGGTTGTCCATGGCGAATCGGAGAGTCGATCGATATTATATTCGCCTGTCCGTAACGAGGCCCCGTGTACATGACGCGCGGCCTCGACGAGCCGTGAATCAAAGCTCGTCTGATCGACGAAGGAAAAAAAAAGCAAGAAAATACAAAAAATATATAATAAAAATAATAACAAGAATAAACCGATCGGTAACGCTCTTGGCTGACGCTCTTGACGATGGGACGCTACGCGACGCGACAATATACGCTTTGAGGTCGTCGCACCATACCTATACATTCATTGTATATAAATTTTGTAAAAAATTTATACGTGCACTGTAGAAAAATATATATTCATTAGACGCTGAGAAATGAAATTGCAAAGCAATAAAAAATGCAGTGACTTAAATTTATTGAATGAATGTGAAAAATGTGGCTAATTAAATAGATCATGTACAGTTAAATTTAATGACTGAAAAACAAAAAAAAAGTGTATTGAAATATCATACTTCTATTGAAATAATTGATGATGTACAGTATGTGGATATATAGCGTAACTTCCGTCGCGTCGCGCGAATTTTCTCAAGACACGCATACGTTCCCACGAAGATCTTGCTCGCTCGTTAGCTCTCGCACTTGAAGAGTCAAAGAGAGGCTTCGGCAAACTTACATGTATATCGATGTATATGAGTATAAGGAGAAGAAGAAAAAGAAGAAGTGTTGGAGTTAAGGCGCCGCGCGCTAGTCAACTCTACCCCTCACATCCCGCAACGCCGTTTAATATACCTATAACCTAACGGTCGCGTCCTTCGACCACGTATTCGCCACTTATACAACTCTACGATCTACACACGTATGTCTATATATAAATATATAAATATATATATATATACAACCATACATACAGATATCTAATCAGCAATCTATTGCGCTCGGTGGATCTCCGTAATTTTGTCCCACACACGCAAGCATCAATGTCACTCTTGTATTATATTCCGCTTTACGAAAACCCTACATACATATTATTTGTATTATTTGTATTTTCCTTGAAATGAAAGAAATTGAATGAAAAAGTTCTTCTCTTCACAAGTGCAAGAGAAAATCACTTAGTCTTTAACTATTTTCACATAAACACATACTCAACCGCAGCAGTAAAAACTAATCAAAATTTAATCGAACAAACAATATATTTATGCATATATGGTATATTGTCAAGTGATATATATATACTCACACATATTCATTATCTATGCCGCCTAATGGCATTGTGCTACAGCGAGCCACAACCTTCATTGCAATATGAAAATACTGCCAAGTTACGTGTAAAAATGAGTGTGCTAAAAAAATTTTTTGCAACGTCCATTCTCAATGTCCACTCTTTCTCTCTTTCACTGTCCATCTCTGCCAACTCTTCACTCCTTCTCTTAATTTCTCTTCTAGTTAATGCAATCGCTCGCAGAAACTTTGCAACGACTTTGTAGTGAGCGCGGACCCTAGTTTTCGTACAGAACCAAGCTCCGTATCACCATTACTATCGCATACATAAATATATACTTTTCGCGTTTACAATCTTCTGACTTGTATGACTGCGTTGCCCGACGTTTCAAGCTAACGACGAAGGGCGAACGACGAAGCAAAAGATGAGACGAAGAAGAAGAGGCAAGTGTAATTTTCTCGTCTCATCTCGTCGCTCGCCCGTGCACTAATTTTCTAGTGCTTTCTCCTCCAAATTTCTGTCTATCTTTCAATGGCGCTTTTCCATCTCACATGAACATACCGTCAGTCATTTAATTTTCAACAAAAATTTCATTCGCACTAACTTGATATAATTGATGAAGAAAAAAATAAAAATAAAAAATTAATTTATAACAATTAAACATCTTGGAGTATATTCCAGTTTTTTAAATTTTGTGGCATTCACCAGTGTTATCTTGTTGCGTTTCTTTTTTCCCCAAAGTATGTGGGGAAAATTTTCCACGCACAGAGCTATTTCCGAGATTTTATTCGTAATTTCGAAATCGTTTTGCATTTGTAATGGGCTTTCTTTCGTCGTGCGTATAAAAACCACGAAATTCTATATGGTGTTTGAATTTAATAGTTGAGCACGAAGCGAAACAATATATAATAATTTTAGAGACGTAAGAGTATCGTCTCTCGCCTTTATGGTACTGTAATAAGTGGGAATAAAATTTAACATTGATTATTGGTTCGACTTCGTTGTTATTTCCATTATTTTTTTGAATTTTCTTCTTCCGTATTTTTATTGCTGATAAATGTGTATATATATTTTTCTTGTTGAGACTGAATACAGTATATAAATGCAAATCAATATTCTGATATATAGTAACAATTCAATTGCCAACAAGTTATCTTTGTTGGACAAACATATCAATCTCGAATTCAAATATATATATATATGTGTGTGTGCGTAGGTATGGATAATAATTGTTGGCCGCAATTTACACAGATTAATTCATTAAAGCGCTGATGTGTTTTTCGCGTTATTATCCTCGATAAACGTTTTCCATTTTTAGTAATCTCACTGGAAGAAGAGGAAGCAATTTAGTTAGAAACTCTGCGTGCCTAGACCATCATAATTATTCTCTCATGGTAAAAAGTAAACGACTCGCGATCCTGCGTGCAGGTCAATGTGTATAATACAATTTTTTTGATCCTAAAATTGGCAAAAACTCATCGTTCGTTGGGTAAAAAAACTTTTGCTATACCTGCTCACTCTATGTATGTTTCGAATTTTTTCTTGTTTCTCTTCTCTCTGCCCCTTCGTAACTCTTTCAACATCACTCATCTATATGATGCCCATGGGCATACACCTATTTTAATACACACCATATATTGTGTCGTCCTACCTAGGGCTTCTGAACTGCTCCTGCACGCATCAAATAAATTTCTTGTCTCATGTATATACATATATGCATTTACACATATGTTTATGTACATTTACACATGTCTATATAACGATATATATATAACTATATGAGTGTATATGTAAATATACAAAAGAGAACTAAAGCCGCTGTGCAGCCAGGCTTCAAGAATTGCTGATACAAATTCGCTGATCCGCCAGGAGGTTCAGATTTCTTTTCCTGGTATAAAAACAGAAAAGAAAAAACAATACAAGAAGTCACTTTCTCATGATTATTTTTAATGACACCTTCTCAGCTAAAAAAATCCATTCATAATGTCATATCGCCTTTCTTTCTTTTATTGCCCTACTTGGAAATTCAATTTTTTTTTTACCATCTCAATTGAACAAGAAAACAAAAACCTATTCATAGTTCATGAAATTCTTCGGATTATAATTCAATTACACAGGTGGATGTACATGCAAATAGATATGCGGAAAACATTGGATGACACAGCAGACTCGGAAATAAATTAATTGCTCGGGAAATAGTGTAGAAATGCACGTTATATGAGCTGCTTTCCACAATTTTACAGAATGAAGAATTTTTGCGAGACAGATCAACCATACATAATACATATATATATACTTGATTAATTTAGAAAAGGACATGGTATCAATGAGAACTGGAACAAGCAGTATATCCCACTCTACAATAATAAAAGAGATTGGAGTTATAGAGCTAATCAAAACGATAAAATGAATGGAAAAAGTAAAAATGAATAGTACGAATGTGAATATGCTGCTCACATACGGTTTATGGAAAAGTTGTCTTTGCATTGGCGCACATTCTAAAACAATAAAACGGCCGCCATCAATATATATATATATATATATATATATACGCGAATGGCAGACACCATGACAATGAACTGCTTCTTCATCCTTGGCGTGGTAAGGATGAAGTGGGTCTATTGAATCTATCCTCGTCCCCGCCGCCATTATAAAGGTTGAGAAAGTGCAGAGCAGAAGTTTTGGAATGTTTGTAAATATACGACTCGGACGAGGAGTGACGGCATGGTGTTTCATTTATCACCAAATGATACGTATATTTTGCAATGGCGTGATACAGAGATGGTTGCGCGCATATATCTTTGGTGCATCAGGCAACAAAAGTAGAGTTGTGTCGTAAAGGGACTCGCGTGTGACTTTATACCAAAGTACCTAGAATAATTTTCATACTCGCCGCATTTTCCAGTGTGACATTGGGGAATCTATGCCCATGCTATAATTATCAACACTTTCTCCAAAAAAATAAAAATTGATAATGTAATAATGTGGGGAAATTTTTAACGACCTAGTGAAAAATTATATTGCATTATTTATTGATATGTCTATGACGAGAAAAGTTTTAGTTAGCTGACGTATATAACTATGTGTGTATGCCAAGCGAATCACCGTCCAGCAATGACTGCCAAAATGATATTGTAGAAATATGAAAAGATGAAAAATCTAATGTGAAAGTTAAATTTTCACTGTGCTAGTGACAACTTTTAACTCGGGATATTTGTCTGTCCTGAGTGGGAACTCTACTACTGGAACCATGAAATAATAAAATAATTTTTCAATCGCTGGTATATATCATATCAAGAGACGATATCATATTTGAATAGGGCATGTAGTGACAATGACAACACTTTGTTGACGAACATCAAATACACAATATATTTTCAACTTTTTGTTCTATTTCAGTAATGTTATTATTAAAGAAAATGGGGATGGCCAGAGTCGCGCCGAATCGCGCGCACGAGTCTCTTTTGGAAGCTGACAAGAATTATTAGTGGGTGAAGGTAGCCAGTAGCTGAGCCGAGGATCAATACCAGGCAGACGTTGTCCGTGCAACGTTGGTAGAGTGCATTTCTCCAACACAACTCTAAGCTAGGCTAGAAGTAGGAAAGGCTAGGACTGAGGTTAGGTGGGGTTTATATCGTCAGATCTCGCTCCCTCTCTTTCTCTCTCTCTCCCTCTCTCCCTCTCTCCCTCTCTCTCACCCTTCTTCTGTATATGTATATGTATACATATATAAACCGTAAAGTAACTCAGCTTGACGATGTAGTCACCACGGGGTTTCTCACATTATGAAAAAAAAAATTTTTTTTAATTCTTTAGCAACGTTCTTCAACTTACTAGTTTTCATCGTTATGAAATTCTTTTTGCACTCTTTGAAAATTTTACAAGTTATCAATTCATCTTTCTTTCCATATAAATATTGTTTTAATTCAATATTAAAAATATGTACATTGGAAATTGTTCACTGTGTTTAAAACGTTTATATGATTTGAAATAGAATGAATATTAGTAGAATCAACATGACTGAAGAGAATTGTAAAACGGATTGTAAGACAAAGAGGAAACCATTGATGCTATATACGACGAGCAGAGGACGGTGGAGAAACTCTGTCCCTCTCTCCCCATTTTTCTTTCGCTTCCTTTCTCTGTTGCTCCACCTAAGTCTGGACGTCGGCTCTGGGCCTGCGTGACGACGCGTACACGCCGGTGCAGCAAATGGCAAGGGGATGGTGCGGGTAATGTGGGTAAGGTTCGGTGCGGTGAAGGGGTAATATATATATATATATGTATATGTATACGGATATACATATCTATATTATATGGACGAGGGGTGATGCAAGGTAAACTGCGGCCCGCTGTAAGGCTAGAGGGGTTTTGTGAGAGGGGACTGCGAACACGGAAGGCTACGATTGATCCGCGCTAGCCCTCTGTCCTCAACCTCAAGAATTCGTTGCACACTTTCGTGTATTTTCGGCCTTCCTATTGCCCGTTCTACCATACAAAATGAAGAGCTATTAATGAATTCATTAGGAAAGATTACAAATAAATATTTCCTATAATTTCAACTGAATAATTTTAATTTTGAACTTTTTAATATGCACCGTATGCGTCGTTTCATTCTTATTTGCGACAATCAATAGTTCGAATTGTCGATTGGATATGTTTATGTATACACGACAAACCGTTAGAAATCCGTTAGAAACGCGGAAAAAAAAAAGAAGAATAAAACTTTGCATAAAATAAAAAAAGAGGAAAAATGTTGGAATCCTCTATGTATACATATATATTGTGGATACAGCTTGCGCACCATAAACGAAGTCACGCGTATTCACGCGCGCGATACGTATAAGGCGGCGGTGTTAAAGCATCCCCATGCCGCATCCTAATTAACCGAAGAAACGAAGAGGAATCACTTTGCCGCACGCCGAACGTTGTGTATATATTGGCGGCTGTCGTTGCCGCTCGTTCTCTCGCGAAAAACTCCAATGAACGCGAATAGAACTCTACCACTATATATACATATATATGTTTAAACACATAAATGCTTGTATTGCAATATATTTATTCATAGAAATACTTGATTTATTTCGGTGTGTGTGATAACGAGGCCGTTTATCAAGCAAATCGGCATTAAAGTATATACATATGTGAGTGTGTTTGTGTGTCTGTTTGAATATGTATATATATACACGTAGCCATAGGAGTGCGTGGGAAAGCGAAATTGCCTGACCGACATTTGTAATGATTTTTATAAAAAATATTGTGTTAACACACAGAATGCTCCAGGTAGATATATGTATGTATAAATATAAATATTGACTGTTGATTTTTACCATCTGAAAATAAAAAAGAAAATGTTAATTATTAAAACGAATTTTTATTGAGGTCATCAAAAGACCACGATTAATATTGCACTAATACAATGCATTAAACCGAAACGATTATGTGTTCACGCTTATATATTTTTGTTTACACAAATACTAAAAAAGAATTAATCATTTCGATATTACGCTGAGGAAAAAAATAAGACCTTTTGTGCGATATACGATGTGAGAAAAATTTTATTCGATAAATACTCACGTAACGCATCGAGATGCGTCACGGATGTAATATGTATATATGATATCGTGAATGTTAAATGCAATGCACGCTCAATGGACACAGCAAATCTATATACATACTTGGCGCGTGATATAAAAGTTGGACGCTTATACACGTGCGTGAAATGCGCACGTGAACAAATAAATTATTATGAGGGCACCTCAACATTACTACATATAAATATATAAATATATGTAATACTGTAGTGTGTGCGCGTGCGAGCACGCCACTATACACTTTTATTCATGCAATGTACTTGTAATGTTGGCACGAGGTGAGAGAGAAAAATGTCTACGTCTACGAAGCAAGACAGAAAAGAAGAGAAGGGATGCTATAAACGCAACATACACAAACGCGCGCCGACTTATCTAATAATGCACGTAAACACAATTTTCAAAAGTCTATGGCGTGCCTACACGCACCAAAGTTCAGTTGCACGCAAAAATAAAAATGAAACTGCAACAATACAATTTACTGTACTTCCCGTCGCCCCCCCCCCCCCCTAAACTTTCTCAATTTTATATACACATGTTATGTTAGATAAATTTCAAAAAAAAAAATTATGCATCGATTGGTGAATTTTTGAAACATGGAATTGTGCTGAAACGTTTGTGAAAGATGCCAATGCAATGACGAATAATTAAACTGCAGTCATTATTGAAATTCCCCATTATCAACTGAATTCATCCAATATTTTTTATGCAATTTTCGTTTATTATTTAATATTATAGCAGATACTGAATACATGTTTACATTATTGTTGCTATATATGTGGAGAGTTGCACGTAAAGTTGGCTGTAAAGGCATTGAGCGAATGGTGAAAATAAAAATGATAATGGAAAAATTGTTCAACACCAATACGAAAAAAACCTTGATTCACGGAGTACATTTATACCAGTTACTATACATATATATATATATATATATATACAATGACAGACAATTCTCCTGCCCGTGCCACCTCCATGAATTGTCGCATGTGCGTCATAGCGTGCGTACAGTACTGGTATAGGTGACGACGATGCATCCGTGTTCCACCGATCGAACGCGCGCCCGCGTTAATATAGTACGAATACACTGACGACAACATGAGGGCTCGGGCACCACGTAAATGTGTAAAAGTGTGCGTAAGATATGCGTGCGTCGCGCTGTTCCTCCACGTTCACTTATTATATATATACATACTCTAGCTGCGCGACAATCATGCATGTGTATCGGTGTGAGTGCAACATAGACAACCAACGTGCAATTCGTGTTACCTAAGAATCTATATATATATTGATATGCGTGAGTGTGTGTATAAATGTATATGTAAAGATAGCGTAGTGTGTATAGAGAGAAGAGGACGCCTTGAATGCACGCGCCTGCGTCCGTATCCGAGAGTGTGGGTGGCCTTCTGCGCCGCCTGGCCGAACACGTCTAGGATGTTTTTTTTTTCTTCAAAGTCAAACGCACACCAGCAAAATTTCACCCGTCCCCATCCCCATCCCCATCCCCATCCCCATTCCTATTCTCATCCCTCTGGCGCTTGCTCTTTATTTCGCGGAACTAAATGTCATTTTATTCCGTACAAATCAATACAACCTCGTAACAATATTATTAGTTTTGCATGATGAAATAATCATTTGTAAATGTATCATTGAAAAATATATTTTAATATGACATATAGAATAAATTAAAAAGAGTGAGATAATACCATACCGCGTAAATACAAGTTTCAATTGTAGTTTTATTGTGTACAACTAAAATGGCTCGATGTAATTTGCAGTGAATTTTTATTTGGTTTTTTTAAACTGAAAAATACAGTGCGTGCAATATATATATTATCTGTGGTAAGCGTCATCGGGTGCTTATTTTTTTTCCTCTATGGTCCAATAAGCCTCCTGTGCCTCTGCGAATCCACACGGGAGATCCACGACAAAATGTTGCGTTATATTTGTGTGTCTGGTTGCGTGCGTGTATGTATATGCCTGAGTGTGTTGGTACGCGCATACATTCATGTACGTATGGTCGAGTGTTTGTGCGCGTGAGTGTTTCACACCTGACTACTACGCCAGTCAAATGCACGACATTACCGACTGTATTTTCGTTTAAATTTTCGAAAAAAAAATGGAAATCGTAATTCAAATTAACTATGACAAATCATAATACTATTTATAAAATAATTTTTGTCTATGAAAAGAATTGTAAATAAATAATAAATATTATCGGTGAAAATACACAGTATACAACGGTAGGTTAGTTGACTGCGGGGCCGAGCGAGCACTGAGCTGACAGTAGGCCGGCGACGTCACAGTGGGCCGGTTGAGCCTTCCTTCGTTCGATTCAGGCAGGCTCTCTATTCATTTTACATGTAGCAAGGTAAATATTGATATGCAGTGTCTAATTTTAAACGTGGCCAAGTGCGTGCAATGTATGTAATATTTCAATGGCGCGCGCGCTCGGCAGTGTGCCGTGACATGCCAAATAAATAAATAAATAAATAAATAAATAAATAAATATATATATAAAACGAACGTCTATTGTGAAATGTCTGACAACACAAATTTAATATAAAATAAAAATGCGGATATAAAAATACACAACGAGAAATATATAAGATGAAGAGAGGAGGAAGGTGTTGGAGAACGAAAAAACGAAGGATTGTGTGATGGAATCTCTTTTTCTTTTTAACATCATTCGTCTATACCACTGCAATATTTCGACGTTTCGACTCGTGGATAATGTATCTCGGGTTTATCCAAGAGGAAAGAGTGTATATTTGGCTGTGTGCGTGTGTGTATGTTTGTGTATGTGTGTGGTACAAAGAGTTAGACAGATGTAAAAAAATTGTTGATGAGCATGAAATACGCATTGAAAAACGACAACAATTTTTTTGCCAGTTTTTTTTTTACGTAGTCTGACTTGAATTGAGAAATACATTAGAGTTATAAATTTTTTGGGAGCGTACGTCTAGGTCAGTACAATATTCTGACTCATCTTTGTGGGAGTTGCATTTATGTATTTTTTCTTTATGTTTCTTCATTTTTCTCTCATCTTGACACGTCAACTGACGTGTGAATGTGATGCACATTGATATTCACGCACACGTGAAAATGACAAAATATGATTCGTAAATTACCTACCCATCTCATTGATTTAATTCCTCTCTCTCTCCCTCTCTCTCCCTTTGATTCTTGTCATTATCATAATGGTTGCAGCATACATGCGGCTCGATGACAGAAATGAAAGTGGTGGGGAAGCTTGTTTGCTTAACCTTTGGCAAACAATTTAGGGACAGACGTTAAGTGATGCATATCGTCCTCGACAAATGCACACTGCCGTCGCAATATTTCGTTTTTCCCACAGGGAAAAACGAAAAGCAGTAGCAACAGAGGAAATAGCAAGACAACAACAATCGTGATTAGTAGTGAATGAACGCGTGCGTCCATGTTATAAGCAAGAATCATGTTTATACTATAGTCGTCTCATCTGTCATGTTTTTTCTTATTTTTTTTTTGTTTTCGTGCGCTCATTGCCACTTGTATCCTTGCCAAAAATCGCGACAGACCATCAGTATGAAGGTGGGTTTGTAGTGTATATGTGGCCTTTGCCAATTTTCTCACTGAAATGCGTACGGGCGCCAAATAACAGCCGGAAGTTTTCTGTTAGAAAGTACCAACTTTTTGTCCTCTATTTTTAGTCGCTCCGTTCTCCACACGTTTTTTCAAAACCCACCGCAACGTGCGATTCGGCGGGAAATCCCATAAACCGCGTGCATTCTACACATATATATATATGTATGTATAAATATACCGAAATGCACACCATCTATAGGTATATATATTTGCATAGTTCCCAAATAAAACGACAACGTGAGCGTATCCATATGGATACGCGTGACAAATGTCTCGCTATAATTGTTTTTATAAGATCGAATTGAGTAGCAGTGTATATATATAGTGTATATATATATTCGTACCATGCAAACATTTTTGTATTTGTCGAGATGATCGAGTTCTTTGTGGAAAAAAAAAGTCGTGATCTCCTTCTCTGTTATACAAAGGAAGATGATCGATTCCTTTGTACTTCACGTTTTTATATATAGATATTATGTTATGTATATACACACACTATATATATATATATATCTATTTCTTATTCTCCTTCGAGCCAACGACCGCGGGCAACATGCTTACCTTTCCATCGTGCGTGACGTGCTAAGTATGACGCATCAAAGAGTACCTTGCCATCACGAATCGTCGGGGGTGTGAAAGCCACCCGGAAATAAATCCCGGAAGAAAAAATAATATGTCTGGAAAATAAAAAAAATTCTTTTAATTCATTAGTAAAAGAAATAAAGTTTATAGACAGTTAGAAATGAAGAACGACGCTTTTGTTTTCATTTTATTTTATTTCTTTGACTTATGTCCGGCACTCGACAATGACGGTGAGGCGTGTATACACATATATCAAAAAATACGGATGTTTCATGGCTAGCAGAGGAACCACAAAAAATATTTTACGGGTTCAAGCAATTGATCTGTTTGTGTACGAATGTGTATGGATATATTTATGAATGTACGTTGGATAAACATGATGTGTACGAGGTGGAAAAATCACTTGTGTGAAAATTGCAATGGCAGAAAGAGGATGACGATGACCTCTGTATTTTTTTTTTTTTTTTTTTTCGTTCTGTGATTCTTTCTTCTTATTATTGTTGCCGTTACGGTTCTCGAGTCCACATAAACAGAGATGAAGCGATCGAATTGAAAGAGATTATTTTGCGGTTTGTCCGATGATTCAGAGATGAATGTTGGAATGACGACAGAGACAGAGATATCGAGAGAAAAGAAAGCCTTTATGAAGGTGAATCTCTTTCTGTCGTTACAACCTCTGCTGTTTCTCTTACTAATGCGTGCACGCAAACCTTTGACGTTTGCCGAAGGTTACTAAACCTTCGTTTTATCACATTTTTTTTTCTCCAATTTCTCTCCATATTTTAATTTTTTTTTTAATTGTTTTCTTCATTGTTTATCGTGATTGGTCTCACGCACAAAACATGCGTCAAAATTTAATAGTTCATATTGTGTATTTTTAACGATGATAGGATTACTTTCCCTTGAAACTAATCTGCCATTTGCATATTTTTGTTACTTAACTGGAAGATGAAAAGGGGAAGCAATGGTGGAAGTTAAAAAAGACAGGGGAAGGCGAGTGTGAAGGGATTAATAGTCACTGTTCACTGCAAGTTGTGAATAAATTATGACTTTTAAGTGCTGACAAATATAATTGTCGTTTACAATCGTAAAAGTGTAATAGGCATGTCCGGTGAATGTTTGATCCTTATAACTGTCATCATACTCAAATGTATACATATTACAAGTTTAAATTTTACATTATGATAAATTTAATAATTCATATGTAATAATTTTACGTGGGAGCCGCACCCATCTCAGGTGCATGTAAACATTAATGTAATAAAGTAGAACTATAAACATTTTTATTTCACACACGTTTGTATAATTATCATATGAGATATTTTTTTAATTTCAACGAATATCCCTCAAAATCAATAATCACTGTCACCCCACCAAGCCATTATTCATTTCAACTGGCTATATTGAAAATACGTAAATACATTAAATAACAAATAGTACGTGAGTTATTTGAATTATTGAAAAATTCCATTTTTCGTATTCCAATATTTTTTTCGTCTGATCGAAAATTATATAATTCCAATAAAAAGTAATAAAAACATTCCGATTGAAATGAGCGCATTTCATTAATTGACTGTGCAATATTGCGCCCGGTATCCCATATGTAAATACTTCTTCTGCACCCATAAATGAATAAATAGAAAAATGAAATGTATGTATAAAAATATGTTCAATTAGCATGAGAGACCAAATTTTTTTCATTAAATCGCTCGAATCACCCATGCGGCTGTTCCAGTGATTCCACCAATCGGTGTGCGTGATACCGTGACATTGAAAAAAATGTATCACTGTCACTTCATCCTTTCTATTCACTTTCACCCCCGCATTTCCCCACTTTCATACAAGCCATTTTTCAATTTTACGCTCGTTTGTATTCCTCGAACGAACTCTTCAATCACTTTACAGCAAATCACGTGCTCCAACTGAACCTTCAAATATTGTGTGTAAATATATATATATATTTATATTTATGAAAATGTTTTATCTGTGTGTAAATATATATATATATATATATATATATATATATGTAGATAAAACATTTTCATCAGTTAACATATCTTGATGACATGCGTGATTTATACATAACAGAGAGTTTGAAGATTAGTATATGTAAATACAGAGCAAAAATTCTTGCTAACAAAATATTCAATGGATAACCTCAATAAATATTTTGATAAATTATTAGTTCTTTTTTTCAAACGTAATCTATATTGAAAAAGAAAAGATCGTAATGGCATCCATTACAAAATTTGTACATAACTTTTCAACTAAAGCCCACCCAGGCAAGTTGCGCACATGTTTCCACCTATCTACCGCATCGATTGCACATTTCAACGATAATTCTCATCCTCATGCAACGCATAAATGTACTTAAATAATGCTTTGCGCGTGCGCTATCGCAAGATAAGACGAAATAATATAAAATAAATTAACTCAACATAAAAATTAGTCTTTCACTGGCTCTCTCTCGTTCTTTTCGTCTCCCCCTCATTCTCGTTTTCATTTCTTATTCACTTCTTCCACACCCTGAACGCGTTATGATATACGACGACTTGTCATTATTCGTTATTCGACTGGGCGTTTCTCGCAGTTCTTCGACTACAAATATATATTCAAATTTACATGTATAGAGTACTTCTGTTGTTTTGCTTTCTGTTTCTCCTGCATTTTTTTTTTTACTTTTCATCACGTTTTTTTTTTTTTTTTTTCATTTAGCGTCATATAAGGTCACGCACATGTGGGTGGTGAATCTTGAATCTAATGATATATCGGAAATTATAGATTACATGCATAGATAGATATTTATACAGTTACTAAATAATAGCTCGCGATAATTCATCACAGACGTGCTGTTAATGACGGCATTGTCCGGTGGTTGAAACTGTAGCTTTTTTTTCTATATTATTTGTGCTCATTGTTGTTTTCTATTTACATCATACAGAAAAACAAAAAAGTAGAGCAAATTCTCGTAGTAATCTCTGCTGATCACCTCACGCCCCTGCATCCATATACCTACATTTCCAATTGAAAGAAAAAAGAAAAGAAAAGTAAAATACATACGTATATGTATGACTTTAAAAAAGGAAAAGTTTATAAAATAACAAAGTCGACTAGTAAACATGTGCATATGTATATAGATATATTGTAGAATTGGGGATGTGAAAAAGAAAAACTCACTTGGGATTCCGCAAACATGACCTGCACCACTCAACCATTTACGAGTATATTGTAGAAAATGTAGTAAACATTCAAACCCGTTGTAACACCGATAGATACCTCATATTACACATGTATATACACACATATATGTATATATTGAAACGATGGACAGAGGAATAACCGCGCCCATAACTTTAACAGCCGTGTTGTATTATATACCTATTTCGATACTTACATGTTGCAGAACGATCATGTGCTATGGGCAATTTGCCCTCGACGAATGCTACCTTAACACGATTATATTGTACATACATTTATTTTTTATTTTATTATTATGCTAGTAAAGATGTTTTATTGTCAATCAGTAAAGTGTTATAGCACTTGTGATATTATTTAATTTTAGAACAGAGATCAAGTGACCTTGTATTGTTATTGAATATTATTTTAATAGCATTTTCTTATCGCACGCAGTGATTTTGAACGTGCCTATCTTGACTATTCATATATGTATATATATAAATATATATATATATATGCGAACGTGCGTGTGTATGTGTGTACACATAGCCGTCTGCATGCATATAACTGAGGCGCGACTTTACCTCGTTATCCGTTGCCAAGTTGGCTCCGTGCAACTGACGATAAATAAATTCATAAATATATATTATATACATGGTCATTTGTTCTCCATGTAATATGCAACAATGTTTCAATATTTCTTACGATTTAAATTTGAGATTTATTATATTATCGAATATGTCAGACATTTGATTGACATGTAGATATGTAGAAGGCACTTGAAAGAGTTCGTTATCATCTTCATCATATGCATGTTGTATATTTTCTTTGGTGCAATATTTGAAAGAACTCTGACAGCATTTGTTGTATTATTTCATCGTTAAACTTCTCAATTCAAATAAATTTATTTTTTTTTTCTCCTAATTTATTACTGTATAATAACGGTATTTGGATATGTGAGTTTGTATCAATTGAATACACGTAAGGATAATATCATTAACGGAATTGTAAGAAAGCGAAATTGGGCCTGAGCGGACATAGAAGCGCTAGTGCGTGTTTCCGCGCGAAACACGCGCACAAATATAAACTACCCTTCTACTATACATATCATCTATATATGATTATTAAATGCTTATTGTTGAAGTATCATCACTGCATCTTTACTCAATACATTGAATTTATATAAGTATGCACATGTGCATTGTATATTGTTGTTTAATTTGTATTTTATTTTCTGTGTATATTAACCTCAGGTAATTTGATATAAATCAACGCAAATCCGAGTGGTTGATGATCTGAAAAGTAATCCACACAAATGCACTTAACAAATATCTGATAAACAAACCATAAATATATATATGTATGCTCACACTGACGATTACTATATAATATCTCTATAAAAATATTCTTCTCGCGGACAGCCACAACGCGCCCGTCTAATTTACGGCATCGTAATCTCGTCTCTAAATCACACAGTGCAACGCAAACCTCTTTCTCCCGTTCTCTGTCTCGCTTTCTCTCTTCATACGTATGTTTTGTTTGCATCCCACACGTCATGTAGATACTCTATACCAATGTTTGAAGCGTTGAGTATCAATTGAATACTCGCAACAACACGCAACATATTACGCATCATGCAGATATACACTGTAATATTCTCACTCGCAAGAAGTTAAACAAAAATAAAAGTTAATGATAGGAAAAAAAAATTAAAAAAAGAAAAAAATAATTACTGGCCTTGCACGATTGTTACGAGTGACATCAGGAAAATATCAGACACCTGAAATCAACTCTCTCCCTCTTCCTCTCTTTTCCCCTCTTTCGCTCTCTCTTACTCACTCGTACCGCGTCAGGGGCAATCTGCGGCGTCGTGCAATAATCCCGGCGCTAATTTACCAGCACGTAGCTTCACGTATACTTCGTCCCACGCGCTCCGGCTTTCACATATGTGTAATATATATAAGTGTAGGTACATATATACAGATAGAACGCGTATCAATTAACGGGCACTCTTGAAGCCTGCACAACACGGCGTATTACTCTGATGAGAGTGTACTCGCGCGGCGTTTGCATGCGAACATGCAACGTGCGTCTGACTCACCAACACAAATAAATATAGATAGATCATGTGGGAGCAATGAATGACGTAGTAAGTCGCAATAGGGAGTCAGGGGAGAGGAAGCAAGAGCAGGGTTGAGGATGAGGAAGCTCAGTACCGCATGTTGTGTGTATTGTTTGTACAACAGACATGCGAATCGTATAAATGGATTGACCCAAAGAAAACCTCTGAAATGACACATAAATAACTCTGATACTCGCTTCATTGAGTTATTATGCAAGCCAAATACTCAATATATGTGCATGGATGCATCATATTACGAGTTAATTTTTATGTTTGCATTGAAAATTCGTGTATTAGATAGACGCGTACATGGATTTATTTTTTTGCATTTCATGTTTTCCATTCTCGTAATATCTATGTATGACGTGCGCGTATCCAATCCATAATATAACATAGCACATATTCCAAAGAATTATATGAAAAAATAATAAATTGTATTTTTAAACTGCATAAAACATAATTTTTCAAATTCCTGATAATAACATGGATTTCACATGAAAGGATTATTTCGACTACAAAAATATGTAGCATCTGTATAATTAAATTTTTTTCTCTTTTTCAAATTCAATTTCTTTGCTAGAAACAAAATTTTTAAATAAAAAATGGCACGTTAATGTTTCATTATTTTTCTAGTCCATTGGATATCGCGAAAAAAAAAAAAGAAAATACTTCACTTTACTGTCATTATCTACTGATCGTGACTAAGTTGAGTCCTAGTAGTGAAGATATTTGTTTTTCACGAACTCTCTGTTTATATTAATTTTCATTCGAATATAGTGTTTCACTTTTTTTATTTTTTTACTTCATGAGCCTTAGAAATAACTGAAGCGCGCAATTAGCAACGCTGCCAACTCACGACATTACAAATACACGCACACATTTGCCGCAGATACAGCCAGGAAAGAGAGAAAGACGGAGATAGAATAGAGACTCTATCGTTTCTCACTTGCATATGCGTTGCAGTTTATTTCGCATTTACAAACATCGTGGCTAACTATATTCTTATATGCATAAACATTCGAATACGAATATAAATATGAATGTACGTGCGTATAACGAAAACGTGCCGATCAATATATAGAATGTAAGTGAACATGTGCATGTGAGTATGAATAAAAAAAAATGCTCTGGCGATAAAAGATGAATTCATACATCACCAGCTGATATCTGTCATGTTTAACCACGAGTCGTTGCAACCGTGAGGATCAATATAATCGCACTCACGCTCACTCGCTTACTTTTACTTGGTTATTCTTGTCTACAATACATATATATATATTTATATATATGTGCTGATATATAGTGCGTTCGATAAGCCCCTCGATACTATATAGTATATACACAGTGTCTCTGAGACATACTTCAAGCTTCCGAGTACATATTCGTACGTCCGATAAATTATTATGTAAAAAGTTGCGCGTGGAGATAGCAACAAGCGACCAAACATGTCGATAGCCAATGCCATATTGCCGGCAGGTATCCGGCAAGCTTTAATAGCACAAGGTAAAAGACAATCATCGTTGATTTTTGGAATTTTTATTGTAGATATATATTCATATATATATATATATATTTGCAATAAATGCGAGTATAATTTGACATCGTGGAAACTACTTATCTCATATAAAGTCTATATGTGACACTCCATTATATACATTTTTATTAGAAAATTTAATAGGTGGTTGCGTTAACATTTTAATCATATTTAAATTAATAAATATTAAAGAGAGCATTTTACCTTAGTGTCCATACACAGACGCGCGCACACGCACAGACACACATATATACATATAACCTTCCATTGAAGTTGCATAATAAAAACAAGAGAACGAGAATACATCCGTTTTACGGCAGTTGAATAAGTCCATTGGTGGTGGTTAAATATTATTATATATCTTTACAAAGGATTAAAAAAGAAATGAAAAAAAAACAAATATATATATACAGAATACGAAAATACTGGAAAACTTTTTTAGTAGTTGAATGACGAAATAATAGAACAAGCAGATATATATTATACAATCACATATATATATATGTATTCATATTATTCGAATAATTAATAATAAGAGAAAAACTGGTAATGAAAAATAATTTAATATTAATTTGCAGCAGGGTTGCGGGCAGTTCAGACATGGGAAGTGAGCATTACTGCCTGAGGTGGAACAATCATCAGAGCAACTTGCTGGGTGTGTTCAGTCAATTACTGGAGTCTGAATCGCTAGTAGACGTGACACTGGCGTGCACCGAAGGACCGTCAATACGCGCGCACAAAGTTGTCCTATCAGCGTGCTCCAGTTATTTTCAAGCGTTGTTCCTCGACCACCCAAATCGCCACCCCATTGTCATCCTAAAGGACGTTCGCTTCTCCGAATTGCGTACCCTCGTTGACTTCATGTACAAGGGCGAAGTTAATGTTGAGTATTGCCAATTATCGGCGTTATTGAAGACAGCTGAAAGTCTTAAAGTTAAGGGATTAGCGGACATGACAAATATAAATGCTGCAGTGGCGTCAAAAGATGACCAACAACAACAACAACAACAACAACAGCAACAACAACAGCAACAGCAGCAGCAGCAGCAGCAACATCTTAGTAATAATGATAGTCATCGAGAGACACGCAGTGAGACACGAGAAAGAGATAAAGACAGGAAGAAGGAGCGTGAAAAGGAAACACCGAAAGAGAACGAACAGCAACAAATACGTGAACAACGTGAAGAACGTGAACCGCGTGAACAACGTGAACAGCCACAACCACAGCAACAAATAATTCAAGTAATAAATAACGACAGCACCGAAGCTGTTGATATGACCGAGTTTCCGTCATCACCCATAAGAGTTAGTAGTCCGTGCCCTGGTCCGTTGGCGCTTGATCGACCCAGAAGAGATTCGGAGGACGCTGTCAGTTTAGAAGAAACAAGAGGTTCACTTAGTCCAATTTCCGCGCACAGTGGTCCCAGCGATATGAGTTTAACTAATAATACCGGTGCAACTGGTAGTGTATTGCCATTAAATTTACCACAGAATCGGCTTCCGTCCCCGCACAGTACAGAGCCTTTAGCAGGACCATCAGGATTGCCGCCAGTCCAACAAGTACCACTTGTAAGTCATACATATATATAGTACTCATATTTTTATATATATATCTTCTTTGTGGTGATTATGATAATTGTTCAATTGGATCATTGTTTCTTTCTCTTTTTGCTTTGTAAATTATTAGTCTTTGAAGAAGGAGATGGATTGGGAACGATCGAGCGAGGAACGCTGTGCGAGCAATGATATATCGACAGATTACAGACTCCCACCAGATCCGGTGAGTCTTTTTTCGGTATGAACTTCTGTTACCATGTTATATTACTTATTTTGTTTATATATATGTATATATATATATATATATATATATA
>CAJUYH010005978.1:9088-21476 GCA_910591685.1 Galerucella tenella
AGTGTTGCCGGAGAGATTGGTGAAAAGAAAGGGGAGATAGTGCAATGTTATGCTCTTAAATTCTCTATCCCAGACCGCGCCAATGCATATTTCCAATAGGTTGCTTGATTATAATAGCGGTATATTCATTTCATCAGGGATATAATTGCGAATCGAGGCGATCCTATTGTCCATGCCGGTCGATCAAAGGTTGTCCGATAAATAAAAGATAATAATATAATTATTTCACATTGAAAGAGAAACAAATAAATGAGGGAAAAAAAAAATTCACTCTTGTATTCTCTCCCTTTCGATCTCTGTTTAATAATAATAATTTTGATTTTTCCAAAAAGATAAGCAGCGCGCGATGGTCAGTAGAAAATAGATTGAAGATAAATGCGCATATATATTTGTATATAATAGAAATCTTATATGCATTAGAAATTAAGGTGTGACCGCATTTCTTGGTAGACAGGCTGTCTCCCAAAATCCGCAGATAAGTATCAGCCTCTGTTTAACTATAAACTCTACACTCGTAAAACTGTATGTGACACAAGAAAATTCTTTGCCAACACCTGAATACACGATCATGATACAATCATTCAAATAAAATCCTAAAGCATTTGTCATCTTCATTTAAAAATAATTTTCAAAATCAACATTCATCATTCCTAAATGTAAACACGAAATTTATTGCGGGTTTCACGCGACATTTCCATTTTTCCCACTTAGTCATTTATTTTTTATTTTTTTCTTCAATACCGCCATATGTTTAATAAAATAAAAAAACAAGAAACAAGAGAGCAGTGCAACAAAAGGACATGTGCACGATGACCTCGAAATATATATATATTTTTTTTTTCTTGTATTACATTGCATCGTCGAAATAATTCGTTGGGCAAAGGCCACTGGGTGACTGGGTGAGTGACTTCATTTTTAGTTTATATATAAATATGCACGGATGTACATATATATATATATATATATATAAATACATACATACAAAAATATGTGTATACATACCAATATATAGGTATCTATAGATATATATATATATTGTCGTTGGAAGGAAGCTTCATAAGATATACGACTCTCCGTTCCCAGAAATAGTTTATATTCCCGACGGGGATGAGACCGATCGTTATATACCTGCAAGGCCCATGGGATATATGAGAGGGGATGTTGAGCGCGCGATGGGCCTCATTTTCAGGATTCCGCGGGGGCCTTCGTATACCATAGGAACTCACTTGACCCATGTTGGCATTCACCATGTACCAATAACCCTTCCAACTCGTTTATTATCACCAATAAATGGGCGCTTGGAAAATATGGTTTCGTGGAAATAAAACACTCTTACCCTAGGAATAAATAAAAACAATGTTAATATGTCTATTCGTAAATACACATGCGGTGAATTACTTTTTTATTAGTTGGTATAAGATCAACAAATGTAGGCGGGATGTGTAGTATATTGTCAGTTATTTATTGGAAGATATACTATCGAGTTATATGTCGAGTAATCATTGGGATAATTACTTGTCGCCATGAGATAACCATTTAATAAATTTATTTCTTTCTTCTCTGTTGGGCCTTTCTCGCTCACTCTTTCCACGTATAAGACACGCAATTAATCATTTCTATATTTAAAACACTCGTAATTTCTTCATTTTTTTTTTATTTTTTCATTTTCTCTCTCCCTCCTCCACTTCTCTACATTACTTCTTCACTTCTCCGTCATTAAAGTTTTCAATTATATTCAATTAACTGTATACTCGTATATCGGACAATGAAACGAATCCGCGGAAGAATATAAAAATTAATACTGTGTAAATGAATGAATAAATTTTTATTGATTCATGCGATACAATTTATTTTACGGCTATTATTCAATTAGTAATTATTATTATTTTCTCCTTTTTTTTTTTATTTTTTATTAGTTACTACCGAGAAAATATTTGGAACGGGGAGAAAAAAAAACAGGAAGAACGTGGGGGTCTCTTCTTCCGGTCGATTTCACTCGAGTTTTGCGAAGAGCAGTAAAAAAAAAAAAAAAAAAAAAAAGAGGGCAGCGTGTTTCTGCAGCCAAACAGAGTCATTCGATTGTAAATGTCATAGAGGAAGACAGACGGAGAGGGAGAGAGAGTAGGAGAATGCGAGGGAGTAAGACGATGAGAAAAGTTCTTTTGGGCATTGAGGCTCCCTTTAAGTCGTAAATAATGTCGAATGTTGGGCACCATAAGTCAGGTAGACTGGGTCCCCGCACGCAGCAAAAGTCGAGACCCTGACAATACATATACAGTGAGCTAAATGTATATGTGTATATGAATATGAAGGGAGGATAGAATAGTGTTTGGACGCTGGTGATTTTCAGAGTCACGCCCGGTATACTGGGAGGCCTGAGGGGGTCGTCTCTATACCAAGTCAAATATTGTAGATGCATTCATATTTATGTTAGTGAAGTGGTATTGGATAGTGTGCGAACGCACGCGTGTTACGAGAGGTGGGCATGGGAAAATAGGCAATACACAGACATGGACGCACACAGGTGTAATATATCTATTCTTATGAGACAACTTTATAATCTGTTAACATCGATCCGATGAATATAATTATGAGATATATTAAGCTCAATCCTCAACGCTTCTATATAATCTATTTATTTATTTATTATATTTAGAATATGTATAAATATATATAATATTCGTTTTAGTTATTAAATTTTTGTTTATTTCGTGTGTGGAAACATTTTGGAAATATTATCAAATTCTCGTTAATTGCGCTTAATTTATTGATTAATTAATTATTTGCTTTTTAGTTTGATTTTTTATATTGACGGTATTATATTTTATTATTCATTCAATTTTTCTCTTGTGTTTCGATGTGGAGAAAAAATAAAAATGAATGGTATGATAATGATTGCTGGGTTGTGAATGACGCTTAACGAAGCAATCACGCGTTTGGTGAGTTGACTTTACCAGCATCCGCTATACTTAATTTTTTTGTTCGTGAATTCATCATACAACCACACGCGCAAATACAAACACATTGACGACATGAACATATATATATATATATTTTCCCCTTTGCTCTTCTCGTTTTGTGTATCCTACATGCGTTTTGCTGCGCTGCATGACATATCTCTGCGTGTACACATTTGTACACCAAGTAAAGGTCTATATAACGAGCTTCTTGTCAGCTTACGCACGTCAATGTTTCGACGCATCGCCGTATCCATTGACTCACATTGAAACACGATTGATTTTTCATTAAATCTTATTGGATACTATTTTTTTTTATTGTTTATTTCGGAATTAATCATGATTAAGTGGACGGTGATAAATTATAATGACGTGATGATTGGCAATTTATTACTTTCATTACAAAAATAATTGACAGTTAATTTATTAATTGGCAACATATAGATATGTTTATTTTTTATTTGTTTGTTTATGTTATATTTATTTATTTGTTTATTCACTTTTTATTTTTCTCATAGAGAAAGTCAATAATATCGATGGAAATGATAATAATAATGCGAGTTTGGCATGAAAGATTGTTATCGAAACCCCAAGTATGAAACAAGCGAATGGCATTAGGTATAGAGGTGAGATGTTATCGATATAATGCCATATAGAAAATCACTTTTGCTTGAGAGCATAAATGATAGAATCAACTCAGGGATCGCCGGGAGACCATATAAGTATACAAGAAAACTCTTTCAAGGTATATTGCATTTAGACATAACATACATATCTATTGTACATTGTATATATATAATATTTTGTTTCACTAAAACGAAAAAGTGTGGTATGTGTAACCCCCTGCTTGCAAAGTGTGAGATGTAAATTTATAAAAGCCGACAAAAACACGAAAAATGGAGAGGCAAAAAAAATTGTCGTCCACCCCCGCGGTGAAAACCAAAACTCAATTCGTCCCATTTACACTATAATGACATCTCAACTTTGACTTTTAAGTCATGACCCCTGAGACACATTTTGTCTAGTTGAAATATTATATATTTACGAGAAAACATTTATTATAATTCAACGAATATTTGTTTGTCATTTTCGACACCAAAATTCGGTTGGTTTTGCAAGCACTGTATTTCTCATTCTTCTTTCTCTTCATTATATCTCGGGGAAGTTTTTGAAAAGCCACCATTGGTGTAGCGATGGTAACGGCAGCGCACGAGAATATGTCTTGGTAGTTTCTTTTGTATGTCACCGACATTTCACTGAGAGAGTTTTCGAATTTTCACGGAGCCCCTAAACGTGATGCACGCGTGCATCTGCCAAACATTTTGCCATAATGGTCTTTAAAGGATAGTAACTCTCTCTCTCACTATTTTTCCATCTTCTTTTTCTACCATAGACAACATGGGGGTCACATCGTCTTCTTTGATGGATTCGTTTGGGTCGACAGAAATTCGTTCCGCCTCTTCTACAGGCACAAACTTCCATCTTCGTTCCGTTTTCATTCTTATCTTATTTCGTTTTCACTTTTTCTTTTTTTCTCTGCCATTTCTCTTTTCACAACACTCGAGGATAGTTTGAGCCAATGTCCTTATTATTTCACGGCGGGGCCCATATTGACAAGAGTGCGCGCACGCCATCTCTGGATGGCGGACGATCAGCAGCACCGCGGGGATTCCCCGTGTATGACGTGCGCGGGAATAGTGATGACATTTGAAATACTAATTTACGAGAATGCCTGAGTTTATTGACTACATACGCCAGCAATGACTTTTCCTCCATCGTATCGTTAAAAGTATATTATTTCTTGCTTCTACAACAGCTAAATTATCCTCTTTTTTTTTTCCTCTCAAAATAATACGGACGGCCATCTTTAAATAACTCACACTCCAGTTGTCTCTGCTGTGTTACTATAAAAATGTTAGAACTGGGTCGTACATTTATCCAGTTGATGAAATATTACGTTTTTGTATGGTATTTATTTATTTTCGCTTTTTTTTTTTGTTTTTCAAGTCGTGTGCTGGGCACATGACGGAAACGGGTACAATGAATTAGTGAGACCCCCTGTGTGCATTTAGACCCCCCTCACGATTTTCCGGGTGTTATATGGCGGTTTCACCGCAAGCTCTACATGGGTTATATACACTTTTCCTACTGCAGTTTAGAGAAAATATGGTTGGGGAGAAGTTAAGGTGGCACTTTTTCATTTCGTCTTTATGGGTAAACTGATGAAATATTTGTGAGACCTCCAACGAATGAAACAGAAAACAAAAATTTACGGCGAGTATGAGAAATATCGAGACAATGCAAAATATTTGCGAAGAAAAAATAATTATATAATGAAAAGAGTGGCAGTGTCACGAGATATGAAATGTATTTACATTTATAAACAAAAAAATTATTGAGTATATTTTTTTTATTTATTATTTTTTCTTTCATTGATTCTCGTTGGTTTTACGATATCTTGAGATATGATATTGGTAGTTGAGAAACCATTGGAATAAGATGAAGAACGTGGTATAAATTGTACAGGTAAATAAATATATTGGGTAAAGGAGTCCAAGGTTAAGAATATAAGTTGGTAGTCAATTTCTTCGCTGTGTGTACTTAGTTAGTATGGATGAGGAGATGAGCAGGGTGGCCGGCCATCAGTATATGAGCATCAAGAGAAGATGGAAGCCCATATTTGCCACTGATTTTACGATGGAACAAAAAGCGCAAAGTCATAAAGGTGACAAAATATTTCTATAGTATTATTATTTATAGCCACGGTTGTATTTCAGCGGAAGCTAGGGGAAAAAAAACACTATGCAGCTTTTAAATCTCCATTGCGCAACTATTTAAACATATTTTATGATTAATAAATTCACTTTTCTTATATACCTATCTGTTAAACATTTATCTCTTTTTATTACAGATATTTTTATGTGTTTCCGGTTAAAGATCCATAAGAGCAAAATATATATTTATATACGTGTGCTAAAGTAAATAGCAAAAATGAAAAAATATAAAATTACTAGTTTATTTTAAAAATTGATTAAATAGTTGGAGCAATATTCCAATATTCCAGTTTGGGTGTCGCCTTCCGTAATCGTTATCCTGTCTCAATATAATAATCATGGAGAGATCTGGAATATTACGGTCCAACTATGTCGTAAATGTGAAACTTTACGAACCTCACCATTGGCAAGATTCCATTGGAATAAATCGCTATGTGTTGGTGCTCCCATACACATTATTACATGTATATGTATAGCAGCATTGGAGAATTTATTTGTCGCACATCGCGGATGTTTCAGTGTCGCCCCATGGTGAATACTTCATCTCTCACCAACGAGTTTAGTATTCTTAGATTCAGTTTAATCTTTTAATTATCAAACTGAATTGAGACTTGCTATGTACATGACAAAACTTTTATCATGAAAATCTCCGGGATTATCTTTCTGTCAGCGTGTCATCAAAATAAATATTAAATATTTATATACCATAAACAAAATGTTGGTATACCATAATAACGAGGAAGATAATATTTTCACATATAAAGTCATTAATATTTTAATGAAATATATGGTAATGAAATATATTATTTCAAATACAATAAATACAATAGTTTTATTTGTTTTGAGTATGTGTATAGAGATTTGCGAATTAGTTGAATTGTGATGAGGATCCATTTGATATTACAAAGAGGACGATGAGAACGTATAAATATATATATATATTCGACGAATTGCGCACTTCCCGCCACACTCTTGTTAGACTGTAAGTGCTCGAGCAACTCCACTTCACTATCCCGCACTCATTCAATTCATTTTCATCTGCAATTCGACTACACTTCACCCTTTCTATTCATTAATTAATCGTATTTCCGGTGAGATGATATATATATATATATATATAGATATATACCTACTGCAACGTTAATTGTATGCTCTTACTATTGTTATGTTATTCTTGAAGAAAATTGAGAAGTTTCGTCCGGTAAATATTTACTCATCACTATGAAAAATATTTCACTATAATTATTGAAGAATATTCAAATATGCAAAAGAAACCATCATATGAAGGGTTTGACAAATGAAATCTAGAGAAATAGATATAACTTTAGAATATTTTTAAATAATTTTCAAATAATTTGGTTAATGATTTCTTTATGAAAATTAACATCTGCATTTTTGAATTGTCTGCACAAGTTTCTCCATAGAATATATTGATATATTTGATAATATACCAACATAATTTATAGTATTGATATGTGCTTGTATATATATACATATATATATATAGACATATGGGATATATCGAGGCAATAGATTGTGTTGACCAATGTTCTAATAATTCATCCAAGAAGAAGATTGAAGAAAGCAAAAAAAAAAAAAAAAGATGGAGAAAAACGTGAAGAGGGTGGCGCGCAACGAAGTATACAACCCCAAAAACACAATAGTGCTTATACGATATTTGGTTGATAGTGAGTGCGATAGTGAATATAAGAAGGGCGAAAAGCGAAGGGGTGGTTGGTGTGGCCTACAGAAAAGTTGCATCTGCTACACGGCGGGGGTCGCACGATCATTTTTTAGGAGGGTAAGTCCGTCACGAGTTTGTAACGAATCATTTTTTTTTTTTTTTTTTTTTTCATGATAAAATAAAACCCTCGAACCTTAATTATATTCTTTCACTATTGTACAAAACTTGTAGTGTGTACATGTATATACATTTACATATGCGAATGTCGCCGGACAAAATATAAAATTTATTCATAACATGATTATTAATATGGTATAATGGTGTTGTGAGAAAATTCGTCATTTATATGAATGTTGTTTGAGTGAGGATGAAAAAAGTATTCTACACATTTCGAGAGCGATAGGAGAAAGATAAAGATCTCCGAAGCGCAAAAATACCGCCGACAAACAAAAAAAAAAATATTTGTAGATGCATCAGAGTGTATATATATATATATATATATACATACCAATATGTAGATATGGTCCAGACACACTCGTGAAAGAATTTTTTCTTTTTTGAATTCTCTTTAATTTTTTCTTTTCCTTTTTTTTTCCCCCAACACACCCTTCTTGAAAGAATGGTGTGTATAAATGAAAAATCCCAGGAATATGATAATAAAAATCGTTCAACATCAGCGGACCTTGTGCGTATATATGGTCATTCCAATTTGAATAGACGGTGAGAATGGGTGACAATGAAATATTGGCGCGAGACTCGAACCTCTTCCATCCGTAAATGGAGAAATAAAAAATTGATAATTTATTCATAACGAGCGATCGTATTTATTTTTGTTTATTATGAATTATTTCAGGTCAGTTTATTTTGTTTTATTGGCTGCATAAATAATTTTTAATATGAATTGAGAATTTTTTTTCACATAATTAATATTGAAAAACAAAAGAAAGCGCGAAAAAAATGGTAAAATAAAACTAATAATCATTTATTTAAACCAGAAGTAAATATAGTGATGAACAATCGACAGTGTAATCTGATTTTTCGTTGTGCCACACCTGTACACATCTGATACATGAACAAAACAGAGAGTAGAGGGGGAAAAAGAGAAAAAATAGAAAAAGAGATATGGTATTATTTGAAAAAAAGAGTCACGCACTGTCATGCGGTTTTAAATTGAAAAATCGACCCCTACCGTCGCCTATAACACCGATTGTCGTCTCCCTAATGACTTTGAGACAAGATCTCTTCGCTCCTCATGTATACATAAAGACCATTATACAAGACCAAGTTCATTTTTACCACCGATCTCAACGATGCAATCTAACAACACAAAGTTTTGCGTATCGTGGACCAAACACCCGAAAGAAAAAGAACATCAAGCCGAAATATTTCCTTTGGTCCTTTTTCCAACATTCATTTTTCATAACTCTCACATTCATTTTTTCCTCCATTTGATTTATCCGCGATATAAATTCCACACTAACGTATACGTATATGTATATACAAAACACATATACACGTGCGTATACCATATACAAAAAAATGAAATAAAATAAATAACTAACATCACATATGATGTTTTTGCTGTAATAATTTTGGTGGTAAGTATGCAACGAGTAAGAAGTTGTGGCGCACTGCGGGTGAGTCGATCACACGGTGACGAGCATGAATAAATGAATAATGAGAGAAGGGAAGTGAAGGGGATGGCGAAGAGAAATTAAGAGTGGGACAGAATATAAACTTGAGACCACTAGTATATATGAGCAAAGTGGCCATTGCTCATACGGTATAAATGCATCTTGTTCCATGTGCGACGCTTGCGCGATAAATGAATAGGAACGTCGTCATTTACAAATTAAAAGCACTTCCGATGAATAATCGCCCATTGCTCCGAGGTTTGTAACGACCATGGACCCATGTTATATACATATGTCTGTAGTATATATATATATATATTCATATATGAAAAGAGAAGCATTCAGCGAGAGCCACTGACGGTGATGCTTCTGGATTACCGTAAGGAACTTTTTGCTGCTGATGCTTCCACCATGGTAATTACAGCTAATGTACGTCTTGATGAATTACCGAAGCCAATTCCCATGTTTCTATATGTATATATACTTTATGTTATTTATTTTTATTTCTTTTATGCGTTACAGCCTGTCGCAATTTAGGAATTTTCACCTGGACGCACACTTGCAAAGACTGATTGTAACATTTGACAATCAAACAATATGATGAGATATATAAATGTATTTATAATTCTGATGCAATGCATGATATTAATTGTGTGCAAGCCTACCGTTATCCATTCATATTATTCTGATGATCAATTAAATATAATGACGATGAGCACAATGAATTTACTGAATCAGTGTCGTTGTTATATTTAAAAATTGTTGGATATGGATAAATATATTTTGAATATAAAAAATAAAATAGCGGAGAGCTGCAACGATGAATTATATAAATGTGAGGAATATATTATAAGAAACATTGTGACAAATGTATGACAATTAAATTGAACGTGTTGCAATTAAGAAGAAGAAATAAAATGAAAAAATACAAAACCAAAGGCAAAAATAAAAAATATAAAGATACATAATTGACTAAGTGGGTCGATCAATTTAATTCGCTATCTAGATCGAATCTTGTCGAATTAGGCTGACCTGTGTTGGCGCTTGAGAGACACAGGAGGCGATCTCCATTGGAGATTACACCTACTATATATACAAGCCACGCTCGTTTACAGGCACTTGGAATCCATGGAATTTGGTCCCCCTTAAAGCGATGCACCTGTTTGGAGCTTATTGTAAATATGTATCCAACAAGATAAAGAATAGTGAGGATACTGTGATTGAAATGCCAATGGGTGAAGATATTATTCGAGTGTGTCCATTCTTATCCGTGTACAGCCTATTCTCTTTTGCAAAGATTATCCCATCGGGATAAATATATGATGGACATTATTTCTGTTGAAATATAATTATCTTTGTCTATTTTCAAAGTTAGTTTAGTTAGTTTAACTCTTCAAGGTGAAAATAGACATTTATTTAAATCCTTAATGCAATGAGATCCACTTTGGTGTTGGCAGATCACGTCTTTTGTATAAACTGCAATAAAATAAAAGTCAACGGATATTTATTTATATAAATTGGATAATCAAATAAATGTAGATTGAAGTGTAAATAATTACGATCTATCACACGGGAAAAACCAACATTTTATGATATTCAAAGAATTGACTGCAAATCTATTGAATTTATTGTTCTATGATGCACCAAAATTACCGACATTATTACCAAACTATGAAGAAATGGTCGTAAAAATTTTATTGCCTCTGACGTTTATAATATTATTACCGGGATTAGGATTATTAATTTTTCGTTATTTGGAAAACCGAGTAATTTGAATTGTTACCGTTCTATACCTGACCTTCCGATAGTTCAATTGTATTTCATAATGATCGTCCGGTAAAAGCCAAAATAGGAATATTGTCATTTTCTTCATAAATAATATTTATAAGTTAATGTATAAATGAATAGTTTGATTTCAGTAAGGTGCTAAATTGTTTTATAGTCCTATTGACAAACGGTAATTCACGTTTATTATTTTCGATTGACACAACACTAAAATTTCATACCGTCATTTGAAATATCGTGAAAGAAACTATTTAACTTATTGCCATATTTATTGTATGTGACTTTGCCATTATTAACAAATACATTGTTGCCTGATAAATCTTTTTGCAATATTCCAAAAGTTATTTTACATTGGAAAAAAAAAAAAAAAAAAAAAATCACAAGTAAAGACAATTTAAATTGAAAAAGCCGAAAGAAGGAACAAAACAAATTTCGTATCCGAAAGTGGGAGTGGTCATGGGCGTGATCAAGTCATGCGCGTTGCAAAATCAACTGAATATGAAGCTGTGGTGTGCAACCGATCACACACGTTCGCCAACGCCCTGAAATGTCGAGTGGTCAACCTTAAGCCAATGGGCAAATGGTATCTGCTGCGCCTTGCAGCCATTGGCTTATAAATAGTCACGTAACGTGTTGCAAGTGGGGATAGTGGTGGGGATATTGGTTATGGGGGTTGTAAGCCAGGCAAAATTCGTGGAGTTGCCCCGCAGTGAGAATCCAGTGAACCTCCTCAGTCCTGCTGTGAACGCAGCAAGGAACACTACGAATTTCAGCCTATTTCACGTTGTCCGTTCGTCTTACGGGTGAATGTTTGCCGACATTTATAAAATAAACACAACAAGATTTGTCGCAGCGTTTGGGAGAGTTGACACTAAGTGTATTAACGGATTTTGTGTCTTACTCTCCCAATTTGTTGACAATTTAATTCCAATATACATTTGAACTTAAATATTACAGTGTAAATAAAATCAATTTTTGGATTTAGTGAAGACTAATTGAAGAAGTGAAGTGTAAAATAAGTTATAATATTGAGTGCTTATCACAAATAATATAGTGTCGTTACAATAAAATAAGCAAAGTATACAGTAATTGATATGAGTAATTAAATATATGAATTGTGTTAGCTAATAAATTAACAAGTTACAAAGATGATGAACACATTTTTGGACACGGTGTCATCACATCCACATCATTTAGCCAATCTTGGCATTAAACTATCACCTGGTGGCGCGACGGATAGCTTGACAGATGCCAATAGTGTCGTTCAACCATCACCGGGTGATGCACCGTCACAGCAACACCATCATTTTCATCCACAGAGTTATCCACCACCGCATCATCCACATGCGACTAGTCACATGGCACCACATATGGGCCACCACATGGGTCATCCGAGTTATGCAGCTCGTGATTTTTTGTTGCGTCGTGAGCATGAATTTAATACCACGGCGAATGCAACAACACCTGAAAGTGGCTTAGGACTATTTACGCCACTTCATCATGACGGTGGTGGCAGTGGTATGCAACAATTTTCACATCATCCTGGTCAACATC
>CAJUYH010005979.1:0-21459 GCA_910591685.1 Galerucella tenella
GGCGTGGATTTCCGCTTGAAAGATACTTGGGGTTTTTCCCAAGCTTTCAGAGTGTTTGGTTCCTGGCTCGAACACTCCTATCCAAGTTCCTTCTATTGCTTTTGAGCCGTCTGTGTACCATTGAATGGCATTCTTTCCAAGTCTGGTAATGGTATTTGGATCCCATTCCTTCGTGTTGCTCAATTCTGTAGCGAATTTCTTTGAAAAGTTATACTTTTTTATCATACCGTCTTGTGGCATGCCCCAGGCTGTCTGATTTCTAAGAAGTGAGGAGGTGGTTATTGAAAATTGGGTAATTTTTTTGTGTCCTGCATTAATTTCTCTACTTAGTCTGTATCTTGTTCTTTCTGCAACACTTTCCACCACCATATGTAGAGGGGTGAGGTTGAGAATCACTTCCATGGCTGCCGTTGGGCATGTTCTCATTGCTCCTGTATTGCATATACAGGCTAGTGATATTGGTTATGAATAAACCCAGAAATATTTATTTTTTGTTCTTCAATTCGCAGGTGGAAAAACAAAAACCTGGTTACGTATTTTGAGAAATATTGGAATACAGTTTCATTTTGATTATCAGCTATAGGTAGTTATATTGGTTTTAATTACGGTTTCAGTTCTGTGTAATAGCCGTCTTTGAGGATTTGTAACGACTATTCAGGGTAATATTATAGCACCTCAGGTGTGGATTCACAACTAATAAAAAAATCAGGGAGTAGGTCTTACCGGCTCTCGGGTAATCCTACTTCAAGTTTACGTTAAGTTACTGAAGGTATAATGAAGTTAAGAAAAAAAAACTGGTCCCAGTAAAGTTGGTCCCGGTAAAGTTGGTCCTGGAGAAGGTGGTCCAGGTAAAGTAATGTAGTCCAGCAGGTAAAGTTAGTCCTGGAAAAGGTGGTCCAGGTAAAGTGAAATGGCCCAGGTAAAGTGATATGGCACAGGTAACGTTAGTTGTGGATAAAATGCATTCAGATGAATGCACTACGGTAACGGGAAGATATTAGGATGGTGTCAATTCACTTGTTCATGTTCATATTCAAAGAGAGAGATTCTGGACATTTAGAGCTATATTTGTTAATCATAATTTTTATAATTACTTTTTAGATCAACAAATTGAAATTAGCCAATTGAAAGAAAAGGAACAAATGCACAATTTAGAATTTTTACGAATACAATTAGAAGCTGCTACCAAAGAGGTGAGATTTGCAACTTTAGCGTTTTAAAAATTTACTTATTGAACGTGTTTTCATAATTTTCACACGTTCTGTATGTTTTCTAGATTGTAGGCAACTATTTTTTAGGCCAATGAACATGAGGAAAATGTGAGGAAAGCAGAATTTAAACTTAGATCAATACTAGAGGGCATTGAAGAATTATTTGATTTGTTGTCTTGTGATAGAGGACCGATTCTAGGTTTACTAGGTCAGTCGAACTATTTTAAATTCTCAGAACTGTATTGTTAAATTTATTTTTCTGTCGACCGTGCGTTATTGAGCCACATTAACGTACACAAAATCATTCATTAATGACCCCTATTAATAAAATGGAACATGGATATCGTAAATATGTAGAATTTGAAAAGCAAAAAGCACTTTATTTCGTATTTACAACCTACTTCTATGATAACAATTTTGGTAGATTAAAAAAAACGATCGTGCAAAAAATAGCGTAAGATGTACGGGCCGGATGTTCTCTTACAGCTTTCGGGTTTCTGGTAAGCTTCACTTCCGGCATGGACCTAACCTTTCGATACCGTTTGTGAGACGATGTGTTAGTATTCAAGCCAAACTTTTAATATGTTTTCAATTTTATATTTCAGGCACAGATTCTTCCATGAACTTATTCAACGTCAACATTTATTTGGGAACCATCGAAAAGAAGATTACTGGCTTAATTACCCGTCTGTATTTTGCAGAAAAAGTTGTAAGTTTTCGAGAAAATGCCGTTATGTGAATATTTAAACGTTTTTGTTTTGTTTTCTAGATGATGACTCAGTTCAAAAAATTTCACAGAGCAAATTTCGTTCATGCCATAAATTAATTTGCTGAGAACATTCATTGTAAATCTATCCGACAGAATGATAATTTTTTAAGGAACATCTATACTATAAAACCGTATACAAGATTTTTTATATCAAGAAAGTATAATGTACTAATTATATTTACAAAAATAAACAATGTCTTACACTTCGGAATTAATAGTTATTTATTGTATTAAGTATACAGAGTCCCAAGATTTATTTTACAGACTGTAACTCAGGAATTAACGAATAAATTTATTTGAAAATGGGGTAATATTTTTGGGCCCTTCAGTAATTTCATCCCAGGTATACGAGGTATATACGCTAACTGTTTTCTTTAGCTTTTATAAAAACTGTAAAAATAGGCCTCTCTGAAGTGAATACGGACATGATTATTGCGGCATTTAAACGATTACTGGATATTGTTGCCAATAAACAATAAATGAAAATTTGAGTACCCTCAGTGCGATACACCGTTGAATTTGAAATAAAAAGCTCTGCATTTGGGCTAAGTTCAATCCTCCCCTTCCATTAAATTATTTTCATTGCGATGACGTCCCTGCTTCTATGATGACGTCACAGATACCCTGCATACCTCAGATGAAATTAATGTAGGACACAAAAAGAATACCTAATTTTCAAATAAACCGATTCGTTAGTTCCGGAGTTACAGCCTGTAAAAAAATCTTGTGTAAGACTCCAAAACGTACGGAGGACGTCCGACCAAGTAGTCCAAAATGATATCATGCCAATATTTCGACTTTAAGTCATCATTGTAATAAAATATATATTAGAAGGAGCATTATTTATATACACTTCAATTTCTCTTGTATGTATAATATAGATTTTTAATTTACGTAAAATACAAGCAAGACAAATTGAAGTATATGTAAACACTAACACACCTAAGTTGAAGGTTTTCGATTATGGAAATGTTTGTCAGTTTTTAGCAAACAAATCAGCAAGGGTTTAATATTGAAAGAGATTCCATCCCTATTTGAAAAAAAGTAGAAAAATACTTGTTTCTACGTTGTTACGTACATAGATTGTACTTACCTAGTACGTATGTACGTCCTGAAATGGACGTTTCCAGTACCTACGTTTTGAAAAGATTGGTTCTATAATAGACGTCTTCAAGACGCCTCTTGGTATATGGGCATTGTATAGGTACTAGTAGCTATCTTTACACAATGATATGGGTTATGAATAAACCCAGAAAGATTTATATTTTGTTCTTCAATTCGCAGGTGGAAAAACAAAAACCTGGTTACGTATTTTGAGATATATTGGAATACTGATTCATCATTATGAACTATAGGTACTTATATTAGGTTTAATTACGGTGTCAGTTCTGTGTAATAACCGTCTTTGAGGGTTTGCAACGACTACTCTGGTTAGTTCCGGAGTTACAGCCTGTAAAAAAATATTGTGATACCCTGTATTAGACGGTGTTTTATCCACGAACGAAAGTCAATTTTTCTACTACCGTGCGCTTTAACCCACTTTCCTGCACGCATTTTAGCTTTGAAAGTGTCACTTTCCCGCACTAGTGCGGGAAAGTAAAATCATGCAAATTTTGACCTTATTAGATAGTTTTTTACTTCGGAAGTTATAACTATTCTTACACCAGGTGAATAAATAGTCCATCAAATAAAATCAACATGTTTTCCAGCTTTTTGTTGCATTTTTAATTTTCTGAAAATATAAAATAAAATAAATATTTTGATATAACCTTGTAAACTCTTTAAAGGAGTGTCACAAAACAACTATCAAACCACCCGGGTTTGATATAAGAAAAATATATCAAATGAAATTCTTCCATCTACAAATGACTTAAAATTGTTGCCGTCACCCTCATTGTCATCTTTATGTGACCTGCAAACGATGCCATCCTCATCAACGTCATTCACTCACCAGTTAACACCAAATAACTCCACTGGACCGGCAATTTTAAGTAATTCACAGAATGCAACAAATTGTGTTTCTAATATTAATATTTATAATAATAATTGATAATAATAATAATAGTTTTTGGTCTAAGTTTTTTATATGTGTGTTAAAATAAAATAAATTTTGAAAAATGGGTTGATATACTTTTTTGTATATACGGTCGTAGAAAAAATAATGTTCCTAACTCATGCGTAAAGTGTCTTTCCCGCCCTTGACCGCTTGCCCGAACTCCGCTTCGCGTCGTTCGGGTCAACTGCAGTCGCGTGCGGGAAAGTATCACTTTCCGCACTAGTTAGGAAAATAACTATTTTTTGAATGGATGAAACGCAACTGAAATAAGAATGCAATCCACAAAAGAATTACAAAAATGTACAATACATAATAAGTAAAAAGTCAATCAGCTGGGAGTTACGGATAGTTCCAATTTACTAATTAGTCCAGTAACTGAACACCTGAAAATATCGAAAGCTCCTGAAAAGTCTGTGAGGACATCACTTTGGGCTCAATTTGTAGGTCACGGCAGGTGTTTTTAAACGAGAAAAAACTTAACGCGATTGAGTTTACGGAAGGGGGGGAAATGGCCCCCTAAACCCTGGAAAACGGGTTTCTCGCTAATATCTGGCTAAATATGCGAATTAGAGAATTGTTCTTGAGATTAAAAATGAAGATCGGCTTATTATCTACAAAAATGGTTCCCATCATTTTTTCCAAAAATTTGCTAGTTATCGAGATAATGAGACCAAAAAGTCTTCTCATTTCAGCTTCTGCTCTGCCTGTAGGAATTCTGCTGTCTATGCATTAACTTGTAAGCGGGCGGACGAATTATTCCATAACTCGGCAAAAAATTGACATTTTCCGATGATTCAAAGTTCCTCACAATGGGAATATCCGTAACTATCATTCCATGTGACTTGCAGCTCGTTCGTACTTGAGAAAAATATTTAAAAAAGCGGTCAAAGTCTTTTTCCTCAAGATTTTGAGACTATTTCATTAATTTGTTTTATATATTTTTTTAAGGATAGTCTTTTATCCTAATTTTTTTTCATAATGGAACCTTAGGAGGTCTTGAATAATCTCAGGAATTTTTTTAATATCTTTCTTGCGTTTTGATAAAAAATTGATTTGTTTATTTATTTATTTTAGAAAAAGTCCGGTTTTTACCGGAGTGATCAATTTCCCTGATTTATGGAAAATGATCGAAATTTATTAAAAATCAAAAAGTACATTCGAAAACTAGACACTAAGTTTCGAAATGATGTGCATTGAAAAGCAATATAATGGATGATAAATTTTTAAATCGCACTTGTTCCACAGATTGTACAGAGCTCTGAAAAAGGCTGAAAAATGTAAATAAACAAATCAATTTTTTATCAAAACGCAAGAAAGATATTAAAAAAAATTGCTGAGATCATTCAGGACCTCCTAAGGCTCCATTATAAAAAAATAGGATAAAAAACTATTTAAAAAAAATATGAACAAATTAATGAAATAGTCTCAAAATCTTGTGGAAAAAGACTGACCGATTTTTTAAATATTTTTGTCAAGTATGAACGAGCTGCAAGTCACATGGAATGATATAGCTACGGATCTTCCTATTGTGATGAACTTTGAATCATCGGAAAATGTCAATTTTTTGCCGAGTTATGGAACAATTCGACCGCCCGCTTACAAGTTAATGCATAGACAGCAGAATTCCTACAGGCAGAGCAGCAGCTGAAATGAGGAGACTTTTAGGTCTCATTATCTCGATAACTATCGAATTGTCGAAAAAATAATGGGAACCATTTTTGTAGATAAAAAGCTGATCTTCATTTTTTAACTGAAGAAAAATTCTCTAATTCGCATATTTAGCTAAATATTATCGAGAAACCCGTTTTCCAGGGTTTAGGGGGCCATTTCCCCCTTTCCGTAAACTCAATCGCGTTAAGCTTTTTCTCGTTTAAAAACACCTGCCGTGACCTACAAATTGAGCCCAAAGTGAAGTCTTCAGGGACTTCTCAGGAGCTTTGTCCCTTTCATTTACTGGACTATAATAGTGACATTTTAAATTGTAACAAATCAGCAAAATAATACTTAATTATTTTATCAGGTGCTCAAATTGACTTCCATTGGTTTCCATACAATGGAATAATGCCTTAAATGAGTTTCGAATCTTATGTAACATTTCTGGGGTTATTTGTCGACATTCTTGAATAATTCGCTGACTTAAATCATCTCTATAGATGCTGGCTGAGTGGCATAAATTTAGGTTTCCAGATAACCCCATAAAAAAGTCTATTGTGATTAGATCGGGTGACCTAGGTGGCATTCCTACATTGGGCCTCGTCCACCGAGGATATGATTCGTTTAAAACCCGTCTTACATCGAGAGCGTAATGTAGAGGTGCCCCATACTGTTGAAACGCTAGCAAAGCTTCCGACATGGTCTCATCATCACATTCGTATTATTTCTGGATCAAAAGCATCTCTGAGGAATTGTGAATAAGACTCACTCAATATTTAAGCTTCCCCCAATAAAATATAGTTACCTAAAATACCACACCAGACGTTGAATTTTTGTAGCGTCGTTGTAGTTGATGTTTTTTATTGGAAACTGATCCCTTATATTTTGCTCCACACATTCTACACTTAACAACACTACCAAACTAGTTTGGCAAGTTTATCTCAAGCTACGGGGAATCGGTAAGAGGCGAGGCAAATCTGTCATAAACGTACAGTACCTATTTTACCAAGTAAAATTGAAAATACAAAGGTAACTGACAATACCAACGCCACTGGATAAATCAATATCAGTCAATTGACGAAGTGAGAGGGAAGAACACACGCACGTGCTTGCCAATAAGAAGTCACCTTTCGATAAAAATCACCAATTATGTAATTCGGAGGGTGTGGTAACTATGGTTTTCGTACAACGCTGCCAGAGCTTGAAGAAGCCCGTAACAAATTTGTAAAAGTGCTCATCTTTTAATATTCATAAATTGAAAAAATAATGTTAATAGAAGAAATCCAAGGAAACAAGCACATTAAAGAATTAACGTTTAATCATATTGTTAATCATATTGTTAATAATAAAAAGTCCCTTTTCGAATTATTATCACTACATATTTAGCACTTTAGCTTTTCCATAGTTAAACGTGGCAATATCGAATGTTTTCGACTGCATTCCTTTCACGGCTTCAGATAAACTTGCCAAAGTATATGGCATTTTAGATTTTTTTAAGAGCTTATTACTAATTAAAAGCTAACTGTCATCCGATATTTACCAGTAAGCATTGAAAAGTAAATAGAATAATATGACATGTGGACCCAGAACAATATTACCGACCTGTCAGTGACGTCATTCTGAAATGGTTTATAGCTTCTAAATAATAACACCCGACTGAAACGAGACATTTTTAATAAATACTATTTTTGACTTCTTCTTTATTTACAGCTCTCTGCAAATGAATAATAAATAGTATTATACTTTTACCTTTGACATCACTTAGATCCAGGATGCTTAACCTGTAAAGATTTTACACACAGTATTTGAAGCACTCCGATGAAAGTTGAATAAGTTTCTTGTATCAAACGACAAGCTGAGTGTAGTCTCCGTTTCACGTAAGAAGAACCCACTTGAAATTGCAGTCGTATGCGCGAACTTGTTGTCAAAACCAGCGCCATATTGTAAAATTGACATTCGACCTCAAATCAGTAGCGTAACGTTTCCACATTTTGCAGGTTAACTCAAATTAGCATCTGTAGGCCTTTACCGTGCATAATTTTTCCTTTATCACCAACAAGTCTGTTAGGAAGTATGGATTTTGGATCAAATAAAACACACAATACAGATAAACTAGCTAAACGCATTAAAATATTCAAAAATAAAAAATTAGAGACAGTGCTTCAAACTAAACCTCAAGTGTTAATAATAAAATAGCTGTCGGCATGAAACATCATTTGTAACGTCAATGACATAAAACGGTCGTTACGAGGCGACATAGGAAAACAAGACCGATTTTTATTTCAGCGCAAGATAGTAGGCAAACTTCACGTGGCTTATTCTTATGTGAAATGAAGTATACATACGTGTACATTGTTAATACAGGCTAGCCAAAATTACTAACGAAGTTCATCTAATGTAGGTGTAAAATTGAAATCTACTCGTAACTATATACATATTCGGCAAATAATTATTTTTCTTATAGCCAATCTGTGAGTGGAGTGGAGACTATGTCGCATTCCCCTCTCGAGAGAGTGTATCGAGACCAATGGTGGGTGTTTCACGGAGAGGAAGTATTTTGTTCTCTCTTGGACATATAATAAAATTGTATGTTGAGTGCTGTATGAGATTCTACACATACGGAAGATAAATATTTACCGAACCTGTTTACCTGTATAGTATATGACAGTTGTATATGAAAGTTCGATGTCAGTTATATTGCCAAATATTTTGAAAAAATGGTCTTAGATAAAAATAAAGAGCTAACGGAAGATGAGAAATTTGAACTCCAGCTGCAAGCTGAACAGGAATTGGGAAGATTGGCCAGAACAGTGAGTACAATAATATACTAGAAATATTTCATGACATATTATTGTGAAGATATCCTAGAGTACTCCGTGAAACTCATACCCAGCATCCTCTTAAATTATGGGCAGAATTTTATAGTGAACGTTGGGTCTGGTAGACAACGCGAACCTCAGAACTTCATGTTTATTTTAAATGATTGATAGCTTATAGCTTACCAAATAAAGCAGATTAGAACCCAAATTTTGCTAGATCATTCAGTAATTACTTCGAAAATGACGAATTTAGTTCGAAAAAGGTTATTTACTTTCTTTCAGTTTCCTGTGAGGATATTAACATTTTAGTAAAGCATGTTGTAGATGTCAAAGGTAATAGTATAATACTAACGCCTTACAGAGTCTTTGAAAATCAAAGAACAAAGACCGTTCGCTAAGAAGCAACAACTACTTCCCTGGCTATATGCCAAACGTAACAATATTATCTTTCTTGCAGTATACTATTCTAGAAAGAAACAGAGCACAAAAATGCGATACCGGGGGAAAGCTGTTAAAGCAAAAAAAAGTTTTGGACATTTTCAAAAGAGAACAGAAGAATATCCTGACCGATCTGGCAGTTGCTTCGGCTGACGCTCGAAAAGTAGAGGACGAAAAGAAATCCAAAGAACTGAAATATTTGCTAAAAGAGTACGATGAATTTGATGCTGAAATCGTACAAGAAAAATCCCACATAAACGAGATAGACGGGCAAATAAGGATGGTCAAAAAGAAGGTTGAGTATTTAAAATGAAGTAATATTTTTATATAGTTTTATTTTTTGTTCCTATAGGTCCTTGATTTAAGATCAAAACAAATTACCGATGAAATGTATCAGCAACGAGTAATAACAGGAGAAAAAACCGTTCAAACGCTAGAAAACAAGCTCGAAGTACAAATAAAGAAATTCTGTTCAATATCATCGGACAATATCAAACTGAGAGAAGAAATAAACCATTTACTGATGGAAAGGTGCATATTTTTCTTAATTTCATCTCAACCTTTCTAAACTTCACGAAATTTTATAAACAACTGACTTATGACAGCATTGATAAGTTGAGTGACTGTTTCCAATGACGTATTAAAAATAGACAAGCCTTGTTTACCTTTTGGTCAAACAAGACGCGAAGCGAACTATTACGATTACTTAATAAGCTTTTTTGCGCGATCGATGTTTTTTGTTTATTTACAGCATCGGTTGTCAGGACGGTAGGTTGTGTTTACTGGTTTCTAAGTCTAACACGTCGGTAAGTGATTTACTTACGGTTCAGACGGCGGTAAGTAAATTACTTACCGACGTCTTCGCCCTACATACATTTAAGTGGTCATAAATAATATATTACTTCATTCATTACACAAAAGGAACAAAAAAAATAAGAAGATTTTTTTTAATGAACAGAACCAAACAGAACAATATATAAAGTAATAAATAGCATAACAATAATTTCACCAAAATGCTAATTATATTTTAAACTGATCGAAAAGTATAAATGTCACTTTTGACATTTCGTTTATTTCGAAGATATTTAAATTATTGTATTCGAAATTCGAATATTTCAATACTATCGCGGAAAAAATGGTATAAGCATCTCGAAAGTTAAGGGTAATACCGGTCTCCAGCAAAATTGGAGGCTTCGCTATTGCTGTCGACCGGTAAACAACCCTTACCGTTCTTGATACTTAATATACTATTACAGCATCGGTTGTCAGGACGGTAGGTTGTGTTTACTGGTTTCTAAGTCTAACACGTCGGTAAGTAATTTACTTACCGTTCAGACGGCGGTAAGTAAATTACTTACCGACGTCTTCGCCCTTCATACATTTAAGTGGTCATAAATAATATATTACTTCATTCATTACACAAAAGGAACAAAAAAAATAAGGAGATTTATATTTTTTTAATGATCAGAACCAAACAAAACAATATTATATAAAGTAATAAATAGCATAAAAATAATTTCACCAAAATGCTAATTATATTTTAAACTGATCGAGAAGTATAAATGTCACTTCTGACATTTCGTTTATTTCGAAGAAATTTAAATTATTGTATTCGAAATTCGAATATTTTAATACGATCGCGCAAAAAATGGTATAAGCATCTCGAACATTAAGGGTAATACCGGTCTCCAGCAAAATTGGAGGCTTCGCTACGCTCAGCCTCCAAACATTGCTGTCGACCGGTAAACAACCCTTACCGTTCTTAATACTTAATATACTATTTTGTGTTATTAAAAAAAAGTCGTTTTGATTTAAATGATTATAACAATTACGTAAGCTATATTTGTGAGTCGAAAATATATCAGGTCCATACTACGTAATGCATTTTATTTTGCATGATGGTACACTCCTTTTTCTACTAGGATTTTTGTCATAAAAATTTACCTATTGCTTGGAATAACTGTAACGATTGTTTCAGGAATGATTTTAACAAAATATGGGACACTTTGATAAATAACTTGGCAGTTGGTAAAAAATTTATGCTCGATTTAATTGAACAAGCAACAATTGCATACGATCAGAGAGAAGAATGGGTTTCCAAATTACAAATATTGAGAACAAAAGCTCACAACGATCTTATAAATCACATTCAGGTGAGTTTATTTCCTAATTAATTAATTAATATTTGGTATGAACTGTATTTGCTCGACCTCACCTATCAATGTAGGGTAGGCAGATAATATTTTAAGAAGCTATGCGACTGATGCTTGTAAAAACTTGTATATTCCTTATTCAGTGCAACGAGTCGAGACCTGTCATGGTCGGGCGATATCGTGGATTTATAAGCCTTCTTATTAGTATATTAGGTGGTGAAAACCGAGCACCAATATTATTTCGCAAGAGGCTTTGAGCTTATAGCCGTAATCCGTAAGTTTTTGCCAAACAAAACCAAGGTAAACAAAGGAATTCACCCTTAAAGATCCCCAGACGGATAGAAATTTCATCAGTTTCGAGGTATTGACTATTTATTTGTAAATGAAGATTTTTCGATAGTGCTTCATCGTTGATTCAAAAAAAAGACAAGAGTGGGATGTACTTTGTAAATTTGCAAAAATGTAGCAGACCAGGAATGTGGAAAGCTGTCAAATGCATTTCTGTAATCTACAAAAGCCGTCTAAATGTTGCGCTGTTCCTTTTGCGCCTGTTTTAATATTACTGAAGCGATGATGAGTTGTTCGCTACAGCCTTGGTGATCTCGAGTGCACCCTTTCTGTTCTTCCGATAGGATGTTGTTTTGGTCTACATGTCTGTAAATACGGCTAGCAATGCAAGACGTTAATATTTTATATAATAGCTGGAAGGCAGGTTATGAGTCTATACTACGTAGGATCGTGAGTTTCATGCGTTTTGGGAAGCAAGAGTGTCGAACTCAGTGTCAGTAATAGTGGTGTATCTTCTGGTCAATGCAGAATATGTGAAAATAATGTTGCCATTGCCTTATACAAACTGTCAAACTTCTGATACCGGGGTAGCTATTCTTGAAAATCATACGATCCGGTGCTTCTCTCGTACGATGGGGTCTATCACTTGCGATCTATCGACTCCCACGATCGAAATCCACTAATTTTTGAACCTACATGCGAACGTTTAAAATTATTGTGTTGTTGCCAGCATTATTTGATACAAAAGATCTACTTCATTAATTATTTTTTATATTTGTTATGTTTTATTACCAATAATACAAAAAGGTGGCATGCTTCCAAGCGATGGTCATATAAAAACCTGGAGCCTCTATCTTCGTCAATTCGTACTTTCTCCTCTACCACCCGTAAATCCTCCATCATTACGTGCCAAAAATAATAGTTCTCCATGTCCATAATAAAACACCGATTAAAAATACTGAAAACCAGTAAAACCACGCAAACTCACGACAAAGTATTTTTTTCAACTCTATGCACATTAATTTAAGATTCAAAGAACTGACAGAATAATAACGGAATGCATAGACAAAGTGTAATTATATACTTCTTTCTCTATGACAGAATGAAAACAAATTTCCATAAAAAAACCTCTTTACTGCGCGAGCGCCAATTCATTCGACTCTGCTCCTCTATTTCGGACCATGCGATTCAGAGCGTTCCACCCAGGATGTTCCTCTCTAAGCGAGGTACATCTCCGGGGAGGACTTCCACCACTTCCCCCCATCTTATCCGATGGGTCTCATCATCATAGTTCGCGTTTCGGCGTACAGCTCGTCCCTAGCTAAAAGGGCGAGCTGGGGGCGAGCCGTCTTCTCTTTGGCCGTGTAACCTCGATGGTTTTTTCTTCGGCGGTCTTCCGTTGTGTCTGTGTCTTCCGTTGTGTGTGTTTGCGCTGCCTCTACAAAGTGCGTCCTCAGCCGGCAATCTCGGCTGAAAACACCCTTATAGAGTGTGTCTTCTTTTCTTCCGATCTCTTACAAGCGACTTTAAGCCATTAGCTGAGCTAATAGCTTTGTCACCTGTTCGAGGATCTGTTATTTTGTTGTTGTCGTCGTTGTTGTTTTCTTGTTAGTTGCGGCTTGGGCGTAGCTGACTCCTGTCTTCTTTACTGCTGTTGCTGTTGTTCTTGTCTTCTGGTTGTTTGGTGCTTTTGGGCATCCTTTGTAGTTTGCCGGGTGTTCTCCCTGGCAGTTTGCGCAGGTGGCCGGCTTGGTCTTCGGTCGTGGGCAGTCGTTGGATCGGTGTGGGCCTCCGCACTTCACGCATTTCGTGTTTACGTTACACGTCGTCTGTCCGTGGTGGAAGCCTTGGCAGTTGTAGCACTGCGTCGGCCCTTTTCCTCTTCTTTGCTCTTCCCACCTGATCCTCACGTTCTGGATGTGTTGGATTTTCCGGATTTTTTCTTTCTCTTCAGGCTCCAGCTCCACCAGGTAGATGGATAGCGGTCTTCTCTCTCCGAATCTGGAATGAAGTTGGGTTAGTCGTTTTATACTTACCCCTTGTCTCTCGACTCCCGTGAAATCCATCTCCTCTTCTTCACTCTTTTCGTCTTTTCTTGGGGATTCTGTCCTCTGCGTCTTTCTGCGGACGCTTTCTGAGCGGCTCCGGCTTCTCTTCTCCTTTGCATTTCTTCCATTGCTTTTGCAATGCTCTCCATGGCTTTTCTGAGCCCTGTCATCTCCTCTTCCATGCGCTGGATAGTTTTCCTCATCTCTTCTGCGACTTCTTTCGCTTCTTCTGCTTCTTTTTCTGCCTGATCCCTTTCATCTCGGAGTATCTTCCTTATTTCCATTTCTTTCAGCATTTTCGTGGTTTCTTCCTGCATTTTCGTGGCTTCTTCCTGTTGCTTTGTGCTTTCTCACACCATCTTTTTTGCGTTCTTTATGGCTCTTGTTGCCTCGTTGTCTTCGCTGTCCGAGTCCGATGTTGTTTCCATTGTCCTCCTTGTCCTGTTGCTAGCTTGGCTGTCGTTCTTCTTTTTGGGTGGCATCTTAATAGTTCCTGTCCTCCACAGGTCCTAAAACATACAAAACATCTATCAAATCCGGACTTAAGAAATAAAAATATTTTTCAAGACTTTCATAAATAGAAAATAAGTGTTAAAAAACACTATTTGCGTTTAAAACGCTTTTTTCGTCGTCTGATTAGCTTTCGCCGGTTCGGCTGATACAAATCAGCCTCCGTCCGATCGCTTTCTCAAAATCTGCTTCGCTTCCTTCTGAGTATTCAAGACACGTGCTTCCTACTCGGCTGCTCGCTGTCGACTTCTGTTTTACCGCTCATTATTTAAGAATAGACGTCCAGTAGTTTTGGGCATTTTCAACTCCTAGTGATTTCCAATTAGTGGTGTTCTTTATAGCTTCGGCTACCTCGCTTGTTGTCAAGTTAACGAAATGCATTGATTCAAAATTCATTTTTTCCTTCTCAGTACTTATCCAGTGAGCGTTGGATTTATGTTCGACAGGTTTCGACCATAATGAAGACAAGTAGGTACTCCGTACTCCGTTAACTCATCTTTATTTGGAAGACTTTGGTTGTGATTGTTCACTTCACTGTACCGTTAAGTTGCCTGTAAAGTAATTTCTGATTGTTATTGAATAAGTAATTTTGTTGTTTTTTTCGAGCACTTGACATATCGTGCTAAACTTTTGGATTTTGCCTTTAACTTTTTGAGTAAATCTACATATTTATTCACTTACGTGTTGTTAATGTTGTGGGTGACCTGTATAAGTTTTACTTTATCGATAGATCTTTCGCATTCTGTTTGTTAAGCGCCTAGACGGTTTCAAGTTGTGTTTAACTGCCCCAATTTCCCTCTGATGCCATCAATAGAACTTTCCAGCCGGCGTTGCCATTAAGACTTCAGCTGTTTGTAGTCCTTACCTCGGTTGTTCCAAGGGAATTGGATTTGTTGATTGTCAATGCGAAGCAATGCCACTACTCCAAGATGAGAATGTGAAGCTGCTCTAGTGCTTCGCAGTCTTTAGCATGGTTCTGTAAGTTCACAGCTACTATATTGCTGTTAGTGCTCTTATTGGTTCGCAGATTGGGTAGTTTTGGTCGGTGTATTGGGTTAGTGCCATTAAATTTCGCTAGTGGTTTACAAAGTTCGGTATTATAGTCATTATTGGTGGTTTTGTCGCAATCATTGTTTGTTTTCTCAACGTCATTGTTGTCTCCTTGTGCATTATCCAATTCATGTGTATCATGATCGGTAATTATGTCATTCTCCTCAATTTGAGGTTCAATAAGGAGTTCCCCTTGAATTTGTTACAATATCGGACTGGGTAGTAGATTGTTTTTCACAACATTGGTCAGAAGTATAAGTTGTTCCATAAGATGCTGAAATTCTGGAAAATGTTCAGCTATCATATCAGTTTCTATCTTATTGATTTTAAAGTAGGAGCCCATAATGAATGAGCTTAGCTCGATAGTTCATTTCATGCGCATCCTGGGCTTTCCGGCTTTTATGGTCGTGGATGTGCCGACTTGCGTCATTCCAGAAACATGAGTGTGGTTCGCAGTATACTCGGTGTTACGGTGCGCCTACCACTAGCCAAGGAAGAAGATGAATCATTTTTCGAACAAGCCCTTCTATTCTATTCTATTATTTCCATTTTCATTATGTATATTACCACGTACTTTTTAGGAAATGAGAGTAATGCAAAGAAAAATGGACGACGACGCTAAGTTGCAAGAATTCTTTTCCATAAAATGCCAAAAAAGGATCATGAGAGATCTGGAAGCGAAAGAAAGACGCAAACGACTACAAAATAAAGAAAATATGGAAAAAAAATTGGAACGATATCTTCAAATTCTAATAACCATAAAAGTACGTTGAGAAGATACTACAATTCTACTATTATTTCAAATTAAAATATATATGTTTAGGAATTTACTGGCGAAGAAAAAGTTCATACCATCGCCAACAACTTTGTTAATCAAGAAGAAGAAAATTTCGCCATGTTTAAATATATCAATCATTTAAACAAAGAAATGGAAGACTTGACAGACAGCTTAGCGAAAATCCAGATTAAAATTGGTAAGTCACACTACTAGTTATCTACATCAGGAGTGTATCATAACATCAGTGTCTGTGAAAGATAACTCACACAGAAGCGACACCCCCGATCTTATTGAAAACATCCTCCATTATTCGGTACCTACCGATACTGCGCAGTAATGTAAGAGGTATTCACTCTGAAAGGAGAGGAGCCGCAGACATATGTTCGTTGTGGCTAAATTCTTTCTCGTTTTATAGTACGTTCATAATATGAGGCGGAAAATTTTGTCGGCAAACGTTTGTACCAATAATAATTTTTAGTTTGATGGCTCTAGTCCTACTAATCAACGCAATGGCTCTATAAGTGATGATTGGTCTCACATCCACTACAGAATATTTGGGCTATACACCCATTTTTCCCAGCTAAGTTTCTGCACACTGTTAGAGCCATTTTTGCCTTTTAGTGTTCGTTCCACAGGAGATACTTGACTTCTTGTAAAACGGTTTTAGGGTGGAGCTTTCTTTTCATATTGAATGCTATTATAGAATGGTTTTGGTGGGGCTGATGGTCTAAGAGTCTAAGCAAACAAGTGAATAATTATTTTTTATTGTGACTTGATTTAGAGTAATTTATTTTGAACTACATTCCATTCGTCTGGTTGTAAATTGGAATTTTCAATATTTTCTCAATCTTTAAAATTCTTTGAGGTTATGTGAAAAAGTCGCCAAAATGACAGCTGTAGATTTTTTCGAGACAACTTTCACATTCAATTTTTTTCTCTTTGGCAGGAAATCGCAAGAATAACTTTTCCACCTCCCAAATCATACCTCCCACTTTTCAGCTGTTGCATTTATATTTTAATAGCCTCTATACAACTTCCACCAACCAAACTTTAGATAAATTTTTTTCAATAACTTGCCATGAACCTTTATCCTCTATTCCTCGGCTGCTTTTGTTGATGTACAACCGCCCATTGCACCACTAGTCAGCAAATAATTGGATAAATATTAAACGAACTACCAGCCTACCAGCCGACTGACTATCTTATAGGGATAGGGGACTTCGGTCCAAGTTGCCAACCCAAAACATTTCACATTTTTCTACCACTGGGGAAAGAAAATTTCCGGACGATTTTGTCATGTAAAGGTTCGTATTATTTATAAATATCCGTAAACGGAGCCTCGACTCTTCAAATTAAATCAAATTAGATATAGACCGATATTTGTAAAAGTCATATCTGATTGGCTGAAAGTTGTGTTGGAGCACCTGATTTCACGTCAATAATGGTAGCGTTCAGAAAACATAACATATACCTAACTCAACTGTTGATTGAGCGCTCATTAAGTAACGAATGGTTGACGTACCTATGTCTTCTGAACGATCATTTTTTGGAAAGTATAGAAGATCATAGATAATCTTCAATATATGTATAGGTTTGTTCCCACAACCACCTTCTGATTAGTACGTGAACGTTCGTGAACTTATTTATGTACGAATCAAACGTTCGAGAACCTGTACGTGAATTAATCCATGAACATCGTACCCTATGCATTGTTGGAACGATTCTACGATTCATTTTTAAACTGTTATCACATTCAGGAATTTTATTACAACCCTATAAGTTCACGTTTTATTTATGTATGATTTATGTTTATTTACCATTACCTAACCTTTAGGGCGAGTTGTATCAAACACTTCGGTTTCATGATAACTGATGTTTAGACTGTGGCTGATTAATTTATTTATTATCAACAATTACATCAGTCATCTTTAAACCGAGTTTAGGTGTTTGATACTGTTTGATACAACTCGCCCTAAAACATCAACTGACAGTTTGGACGAACGGTTCTACATCCAGATCTCTGATGAAAATGATCGTTCGCCGACACGTTCATGAACGTGTCCAGTTTTTGTTGGAAAGCATTTTTATAAGTCCGTGGAATTGTCGGAACTTGTTGGAACAGAAATTTTGTTATGCGCATGACCGTGACGTTCATGTACGCATCATTTCGCTTAGTTGGAGCAAACTTTATATCACAGATTATATATGCAAAATATTCACATATAATCAAATAAATAAATACAAAACATTTTTCAATAATTTGTGAACATTTTTCGTATCTGGCTGTATGCTACACAATTATACGTATAAATCATTTCATTTTCATAATCATCACTCATGTTGTAATACTTATTTATTTCACTAATACCTTTACTAAGTATAATCTTTGTTTACTAATAATAAAACCATAGACAATCTTTATAAAAATATCACAATCTGCATCGTGTTGTGCTCACTGAGCGCAATTTAAAACCACTCAGGAAAATGGCTTCGCTCACTAATCAAAGTGCGTTCACAGAACTTTCACTCAACGGTTCTGCAACAGTTGTGTTTTCTGAACGCAACCCCTAAAGATGGATGGTGTATTGGTGACATTATTGACGTGAAATCAGGTGCTCAAACAAAACTTTCAGCCAATCAGATATGACTTTTACAAATTTCGATATTTGCATCAAAATATCAAATTTGAAGAGTCGAGGCTCCGTTTACGGATATTTATAAATAATACGAACCTTTACATGACAAAATCGTCCGGAAATTTTCTCTCCCCAGTGGTAGAAAAATGTGAAATTTTTTGGGTTGGCAACTTGGACCGAAGTCGCCTATTGAGCATCTCTGGAATAATCTTTGCTGTAATGCATTTGACAATAACTAGCTTTGCTCAACAACCTTCGGAATTAATAATTAGGTGGGTGTCAAATAGAATCTGAGCTTACATTTTTTGTAGATGAGCAACGAGCTTTAAACGATTTCCGTCAACTTCAACAAGCAAGTAAATTAGAAGAATTAAATAATCAGTTTGAAGAGGCACAAAAAGCTGCAACGCAAAAAGCAGATGAATTGAAAAGTGTTGATCAAAAATTGAAAACAGTTCTTAACGGAATCGGGCAATTATTTAAAATGTTTAGATGTAAAAACGATCCTTTGATAAAAATGTTGGGTAAGTTATTCAATGGAGTAAAAATTTTCATGATATCAAAAAATAATTTGAAAACTTTTTGCCAATTGTTAAAAAAGTTATTTATTGCACAATAATACAAGTTTGGTTGTGTGGTAATTAGCCCGTAATTAGTTATAAACAATTGTTGAATAAATTAAATAACTAGAGAATTTTCACTAAAATTAATAGGTACTTAAGTGTTTTTTTGCCGCTGATTACGATTCCCAGCTTCGAAGAAATTTAAAAAAAAACTTTTTAAATTTTGACAGATTCCAAGTTTTAAAATTCAAAAATTTTCCATCACATAATATATTAACATAAAATAATAAGAACATACAAATATTTTAGCTAATAATTGATCTTTTTCAAAATACAGAAGAATGTGCACTTTTTGTAGCAATTTTAAATTTTTTAGTTGACAGCTGTCAATTGTCGGGATTAAATATTTGATATTCATTGGTCATTTGTCAGCTAGTTGACAGTTAAGCATTAACGTAATGCAAAAAGGTCATTTTTGCCTGTATTTTTTTGGGTAGGTAATGATATCGACCTGACTCATATCTACTCAAGCTATGGATAATTGCCAAAAATTCAATTCATTGACATTTCCGTCAGAAAAAAACTATATTTCATGCTATAACCATAGAGATACTACAAATAGAGGCAACAAGCCAGCTTCTAACCCGTTAGCATATAAGAGAGAGAGAGAGATAGAAAGTAGGAGGTTTATGCTGTCTTTCTCTAACAGCGTGTGTGCTATATATACACAAATAAAGCCAGAAAAACCTTTGATCGTCTGTCTCTTTCTCTCTTACTGGAATTCAGACTGACATTCCCACTTACAGACCGACCTATGGCTTGTTGCCTCTATATGTAGTATCTCTATGGTTATAACAAGCAATTTAAGGACACTGAAGCTATAAAGCTATAAATAGTACAATTAAACTATTTCGTTTAAAACAGCGGCTAAAAATTGAATGCCTGCCGGGTTTTAAAAAAAATTAATTTTGCCAATTTTCAAAACTTCGCCGTTTTTTCATTAAGTGTCCAATAGGGCGTGAACTTTAGGATCACTAGGGTATATGTACCGCTTTTTACAATATTTTACAGTTTTTTTTCAAACACTCCAAGCTGACTGGCAACCATTTTTTGGCCTAAAAACAAAAATAGATAATAGTGTCATACAATTATAATGCCTTACAAATTTGAAAATCGCTTTTCAAAATGTAGACCGTTCATTATGAACAAACAAGCAGCCATTAAGGCACTGAGCTCTTGTGTAATCAGTTCCAAAATGGTGTGGGAATGCCTAGACAAACTCAATGAACTAGGCGAGAACAACATAGTCACCTTACTATGGATTCCAGGACACACTGGAATAGAAGGAAATGAAATAGCAGATGAACTAGCAAAGAGGGGGACTGAAATACCTTTCTGGGGGCCCGAACCCTTTTGCGGAATCAGCCCCAATGTAATATTGGAAGAAATAAGTAAAGCCGAGAAAAAGAGAAGATCTGATCATTGGAAAGATCTATTAGGGCTTATACAATCAAAGACTCTTCTGGGTGACTACAACCTGTTGAGATCAAAAGAATGCATAAGTCAAAGTAAAACTGCGCTAAGAGTTTTAACAGGGATCCTAACGGGACATTTTCGTCTGAATGGGCACCTGAAAAAGCTCAAAATAGTGGAGTAAGGAGAATGCAGATTTTGTGGAATGGAAGAAGAAACCTCCATCCACATACTTTCCAACTGCACAGCACTTCAGAATCCTAGAGCACAGCACCTGGGAGATTACTGGATAGAAGAGGAACATTTGCCTAAGTTGAAGCCTGCAGACATCCCAAAATTCCTCCGGGAAATAGGACTAAAGGAACTACTAGTTTCTGAGACTCTCCTCAGAAACTGAGTAGAAGTAAGGGGGCACAATAGATCTTTTAGGTCTCAGTGAATGTCACCCCAAAAATCACACATACATACATACATACATGAACAAACATATACTTATCGAGCTATATGCCCGACAGACAATAGGTTTGTTCGTAGAAGGAATTTCCAATTGATTGGAAATTTGTCAAACTCTGACATTTCGTTTATGATTCGTTGTAAATCGATTGGCAATTTTTGTTGTACGAACGGGTGGAAAACTTTGACAATTTAACAGTGATATCTTTGATGAAAATGAACTACAAGTTCATCATCACTTGAAGAAGAGCTGAAAAAAATAAAGAATAAGTAAATAATTTTGTAATGTGTGTGTCATTCTTTGGCCATACCAATAAGAAGCCAGAGATTTTTTTTAAATGTCCGATATTACAACAAACAAATTATTTTAGTCACATTTTATTTTAAAAGGAACTGACTAGTACGTATGTGAACTTAGCGTCTCATATCGCAGCGTCTCATAATTTGAAAAGAGTTCTTACAGCGTCCAACATAGTTCTAGAGTTCCTGATACATTATATTAATAGTTCTGTTGAATTAAGTACCGAAAACGGCTTTCAAAAAAATGAGACGCTGACGACC